>PVJC01032974.1:0-19615 GCA_004026665.1 Murina feae
AGGTAGACTGCAACTCATCAAACCAGGAGCCGGAGACAGACAGCCGGGCTGGGTTTCTGGTTCTCCTTAGCGCTTTACACAGTTCCCGAGACGCAAGAGCCCGGAAGAATTGTTCACTGTGTATGCATTCCCAATGGCCAAGGAAAATGCCCTTCTGCTGGTGCTATTTAAGATCAATCTTTATCCCCCTCCCTCCACTGCACAGACATCTACTAAACATCCTAAGGTTTGATTTATGGTCCCTTCTCAAAAATAGACACAAGTTCATTCTGTGGGCACTTTCCAAACTCTGAAACCAGTAAGCCCTGGAGCAGGCCCGGGGCCTGGGCACCCTCTTTCATCAGCAACTCAGGACACAATGTTCTGGTGCCACGCAAACACAGTTCAGGCTCCTTCCAAACTTTCCAGTTGCTTATAGTTCAGAGGAGGAAGGGAGGAGCAACAAGTGTGTGTGTGTGTGTGTGTGTGTGTGTGATGTGTGAACAGCAGGTGTATCTGTGTGTCCAAATCCAGTAAGTGCAAGTCCTGCGGAGCCCCTGAGGGACGTGGCAGAAAGCAGCCACGTTGGGAGTGGTGCGAGGCTCCAGGCAGCGCTGCTAAAGGCTTGGCTTGGTGATGAAAGTCCAGCACGATCTGCAACTTCAAAAACATGTTTGTTTAGATACAAAGTTCATCCGAGACCCCATAAATAGGACCTTGGCCTTGTTTCATAGAGTTGTGTGACAGTTGTGGCCTCTTTTTAATGTTGGCTCCTATAACTTCTACCGAGGGCCGGAGCTGATCACTCCAAGCCAGTAAATTAATAAATAAAACAGCAGAAAGGAAGACGGTAGGGTCATGAGGCCCGGGCTTTCATGCCTCTTCTTTCCTTGTAACTGTTTCCAGATGTGAGGGGTTGGCACAGTGTCAGCTCGGTGACAATAACTAATGAAAGTCCTTCCTCCGCAGCTAACAGCAGGCAGCTACCGGTCTCAGCAGAACCGCCTGTTTGTGTTTTCGTTTCTGAGGACTCACTTGGCAAGAAGCACGGCCTTGTCAAGTGTTTACCTGGCAGTGGCCATGGAATTGGTTACAGCCAAACGCAAGAATCTCAGCGCAGGTGTCTCCTGAGAGAGGACGGGAGAAGTGCATGCTTCTATAGTAACCCAGAAAGAGAGAAAGACGATGCTGGATTTGGGGTCCAACATTCTCTCACCAAGGCAATGGTACACCTATGGTCATTAGCCTGAGAACCTGCCTTACAGGAGAGGTGAGAAATGGGAAATTCCTGACTTTAGGGTGCACAGTGTGAAACCAAACCAGACGAGGACTGGGGCCAGATGAGCTTTGCCAGGGAAGCCATTCAGAAAACTTATTAGTGGTTCTCAACCTTCTGGCCCTTTAATGCAGTTCCTCATGCTGTGACCCAACCATAAAATTATTTTCGTTGTTACTTCATAAGTGTAATGTTGCCACTGTTATGAATCGTAATGTAAATATCTGATATGCAGGATGGTCTTAGGTCACCCCTGTGAAAGGGTCGTTGGACCCCAAATGGGTCGCGACCCACAGGTTGAGAACCGCTGACTTACATGAAAGGCATCATGAAGGACAGAGGTGCTCTTAGAATGGCAGGCCCTGGCCTGGCGCAAGTGCCAGTCCCCTGTGGGGAACTGCACTCTGCAGCTCAGACGTCGGTCACTGTGCCAGTCAATCTGTAAGTGGCCCAAGGCCTCCGTTCTGCTTCAGTTCCCATGACTCTTGGGAAAGTCTCTCTCATCTGCAGATTTTTATTTGCTGGCCAGTGTGCTCATCACAACCACAGGGAAAATCAACTCTGAATTTCTGGAACATTAATTAGTTTGACCTAAGTGTGGCCTTCTCCAGCAGCCTGATAGGGAGTGGTGGTGCCACTGACTGCCTTGGAGTCAACCTAAGAATGAATGCCATTGCTTTCTAGAACACGAGCAGCACTTACGTGTGGATTTCCAGGAAAATCCTGTAACTGGAAATGCTCCAAAAGAGCCCAAAACATATTTGCTCTCATGCCTCAAAAGATCTATCTGATCTCAGTTAGTTTTGATTTGTCAGTGGCCAGAACTGGTTCCTCTGAGTCATTTGCAGGAATTAATTTTGCAAACATGAACAGAAAACCCCAAAGGGTGTGAAGGAGACAGGGAGAGCTTGTGGTTGGCCAGGGCCACTTTGGGGAAGCAAGAAAAGCTGAGTCTGTCTGCTGGCGACAAGGCCTGCCGTGTCAGGCATAGAGCGAGGGAGTAAGGGGACGGTCTGCTCTCCCATCTCTGCTGCTGATGCTGTGCTCTTCCGTGGTCTCGGATGGGAAAGGCAGGCTGAGACAAGCTCTGCATTCCATCCATATTGCACTGGGTGTGCGTACCCTTGCAGGCAAAATGCTCCTACATAACCTGCGTTTGGAACATTGCATGAAAATGTATTTGACAGCATGGCTTCCTAGGGCTTCATGTTTCAGGGGCCAACAGATGGGATTCTAAACCCCTTCCCTGGCTAGATGGGCTCCATGCAGTGCTGCCCAGACCCAGGGACCTATGAGATGAGCTCCAGAGGAGTTCTAGGAGCCTGCTTTTCTAGTAAGTTCGACACCCAGGGAGCACACCTAAAGTGTCAGCCAAGGCTGTAGAAGATTCTTTGTTTTCCAGAAGCACACCATCATCTGGAGGCCAACCAAAGACAAGAACTTAAGTCAAGAGTGGGAAACCTTCATCTCGGTGGCCAAGCTTACAAGATCTTTTCTGCTTTCAGGACCCAGCATGCTCTCCTCATCTCCAGGCCTTGTGGGCTGGCTTCCACTTGTCCACTTGATTTTAGTTCAGATAGCGCTTTCTCCAGGAAGCCTTCCCTTTCCGATGCCCTTTCTCCAGGCTTGCACTGGCCGCTGTTTTTCTACTGCTGGGGCATCTGTCTGGTTGTAACGGTCTGGTGATATCTAGACTGCACATTGGGGAGGGGAGGGTAATGCCTGCCTCATTTACTCCCCTATTCCCAGCATTCATTCATTCATTCATTCATTCATTCATTCGTTGATGCATTAACTTATTGATGGAGTACCTGGCGTGAGCCAGTCAGATGGTCAAAGAAGAGAATGTCATTGTGAGGCTTTATTACTGGTCTGTGTGTTTGGGGAGGAGGGGTGTTACAGGAGGTGCACCGTGAGTCTTTGAAGGAGTTTCAAAAGGGAAGACAGGAGGGAGGGATCCTTGCTGCATCATGCCATCACCCCTAGGAGACATCTGGGCTTTCATGGGAAGAAATCTGGGAATCATTAACAAGCGGGAAGGTTGCTCACATTCAAGGAGCTCCTACCACACACCAAGATGGCTTTTCAGATGCCGAGCACGGTGATGACGTCTGCCCCTCACCCCGAGCGGCTGCAGGCCAGGGCGCTTCTTGGGCTCTCTCATTCGATCTTTGGACAATCCTGCGGGGCAGAGATGGTTGTCCCTGTTTTTACGGATGAGGGACTGAACCTCAGAAAGGGCGGGACTGGGTGAAGACCGCATAGACCCCAAGCCAAATTGTTAAGTTGATATTTAAAGATTTTCATATGTTTACGTAACTGCCAAAGATGCTAGAGTACTGTGTTTTGAATATGTACATTGCATTATTTTGTTTCAAAAGATTAGAACAGTAGATTTAGTTCATGCAATTTCCAGAAAATGTCTATGTATCAACTCTACCCCTTACCAGCCATTTGGCCTATGGCAGCTACTTAACTGCTTATATGTCAATGTTGTCTCTAAATTAGAAATGATAATAGTAGCTACTTATAAGGCTGCTGGGAAGATTACATGAGCTAATTCACAGACAGTGTTTAGAATAGGGACTAGTCCATGCTGCCATATATATGTTTGCTGTTATTATTATTCTGTGATCTAATTGTGAAGCCAGTCCTCATGGTCAACATTAGCCAAAGCAAACATACTTTTGGTTAGAAAAGTAAGATTTTTAAAAATTCAAATAAATAGAGCACTCCCTGCCCTCCTGACAACCTTCTCTCCCATGAATTTTTATTCTACTGGAGCCAGATAAGGCCCTGTGTCCCATAAACCAAGTGGAACATCTTTACTGCTTCTTGCTTGGGTCTCAGGAGTCTGCCGTTCCCAGCTCCTGTCCTTTGTTCGGAATCCTAGGACCCCGTGTCCGGGCACAGTGCCCCGGGGTAAGCCAGATGAGAGGGGAATCTTGTGTTTGCAAAGCTGAGCAGGAGCTGGGAAAGAGGAGGTGGGCCAGGCAAGCCAGCACCGAGGAGGGGCCTCTCAGGCAGACGGAGCATATGTGTGAAAGCTGAGAAGATGGATTCTGGTGAAAACGATGCATGCTTGCACCCCTTGGAAAGTCTTTCTGTAGCCCAAGGGGTGTGTGTCCTTAGTTTATCGTCCCCATTTGTCCTGGAACGTCAGTGACCACTAATGTACGAGGCAGCCCTCTCTCAGCTGGGGCGCAGCATCCCAAAGCACATCAGATGAAAGAGGTCAAAGGTTTGCTGGATTTTTCCTCCCCAGAAAGGTCAGATTGCAGGCAGGTGCTCCACTGACATGCCATGGTCAAGTTCTATATGCCCTTGTAACTAAAAGAACGGTCCATGGACCAGGATGCCTGGCAAGGCCCCTAGATCAGGCCCCACCCACTGAGTCAGAATCTGCTACAAACTGGGAGTTCTGAACCTTGGCAGCACCTTGGAATCTCTGATCAAGGGCAGCTTTTCACAAATCCTGATGCTCAGGCCACATGTTGGACCAATGAAACCAGAACCCCGGTCCTGTGGTTGTCCAAGCAACAGTTTTAAGGTCCCAGTGGTTCCCGTGTGTGGCCCATGCTGAGAGTCGTGGATGCAGATGCAGGCCCTCTGCTCCCACTCCCCGTGGCATGCTCCTCTCTTCACCCTTTCCCATCCTAAGCCAGACCCCACAGCATGGTCCTGACTCCTCTTCCCAGCCTTTTCTCCTAATGCTCCCCCATCCGCATGTCCTGGCACACAAGAGCTGCACACACACACATGCACGCACGCACGCATGCATGCACACACGCACACACAGCTGCCTTGCTTCTTGCCCAGGCAGGAGGATGGCCCAGGAAACGCCAGAGCCTGAGAAACTGCAGGGCTACAGACCATCTCCGCCACTCCTGGGAGTTATCTGGCACACCAACTTGTTTTATTAAATTAAAGCTATTTTACATTACTCCTCTAACGGGGGTGGGCAAAACCCACATTAGGCAATTTTCTTTGGTTTCCACAGCATCAAATTTGCCTGGAAATAACCAGCTTTCTATCATGTGTAGCAATGTTAACACAAACTTCAGATGAGGGCTGTTCCCTTCTAAATAACAGTTTTACTCTTTGGTGGCACAAGATAAGTCTGTGACCGCAGCCAGCAGACGCCTGACCGCCACACTTCAAAGGAAACCTTCTCCAATCGCGCTTCCCAGCTCTCTCTGGCAGCCGGGCCTGACCTCAGTTCAAACCCATCATAAAGGCTCTTTTAACGCAGAGGCGTGCACTAGGGTTTGGGCCTGAGCTCCTCTGCTTTCCCTTCATGCTATGGAAATCATTTACTGATTTGCTTGTATTAAATTCAGGCATATTTAATGTCTAGCCACAGGATAAAGGGAGGAGGACTCCCCTCACCATCACTGCCACCCATGGGCCTTCCTCTGCAGGGATCCGGACTCCCAGCTGTGGTTCTTTAGTGTGGGTAGCCTTCCTCACCTTCACCTCCTGCTCTTGCTGGGCATCCCCATTTTTAAAATATATATATATTTTATTGCTTTCAGAGAGGAAGGGAGAGGGAAAGAGAGATAGAAGCATCAATGATAGGAGAGAATTATTGACGGGCCACCTCTTGCACATCCCACACCGGGGGTCGAGCCCGAAACCTGGGCATGTGCCCTGACTATTAGGTTGCAAAAGCTGCTGGGAGGTGTCCCGAGGAGATCTTTAAGGCCATTCGGCCACCTGTGGCACTTGGCCGAGGAAGAACACTGCAGCGAGGGGAGGGGTGGGAAGGACTTGGGAGGCTGCTTCTACCCTGGGACTGTGACGCATGCCACCCGCCTCTGCAACATAAGATTTGCCTGTATCTCCACAAATGCTCCCAGCACACTGTGCAACTTCCACTGTCTGCGAGGCCTCCCTCTCACACAGGAACTTTATCCAGAGGAGAAAAAACTGAGGATTCTGGGCCAAACACCAAGAAACTTTGGTTTGCACATGCCTGCGTGATTCATCTCTCCAGAGATAACACAGTTGTCAAAGATCTAAAGTCTGAACCACCCCGAGCTTCCAAACCTTCTTTCAGAAAATGCCACCTCAACGGCACTCAGGAATTTACACTTTTAGTTCAAAATTTCTGATGAGAACTGCAACTTTTCTATTTACTCAGAAAGGCATGAATTAGCCACTTATAGTAAGAAGAGGAAATGGCTTACCAACTATCAGCGTTAATTCTCGAGATTCCGTTTAATTACACAATACTCTACTTCCTCTTCCTCAGTTAACATGAACAAGCAACTGTCTGAAATATGAAATATACAAACCACAGCAAAGACGAAGAAATCCGAAACTGTGTATGTGTGCTCTTTGCGTACCAAGTAAAGCAGATGGCATCGTCGAAAGCAAAGACTGAATAAGGGAGAGAGTCCTTCCCCTCCCCGAGTTCCAGGAGAATCTCAGAAACCTTTTTTGGAGTTTATTTCTAAACCACAGGCCGATAACAACAAAGAGCTTTTAAGTCTTTGGCTACAGCCACCCGGAGTAAATCATTTCCTTATTAACCTAGAGAGTAACGATCCAGTCAAAGATGCTCTCTTGTTCCTTAGCCCAGGTCTGTTTCAAATGCCTCCACATTCCATGTTTCCACATGTGCGAACACTTAGACATTGGAATATGTTCTGTGTTAGAGCTGTCACTGTGCATTGCTTCTCAACTCAAAAAGAGATTTAAAAATGATCAGATAGAAAATACTTCCAAGCTGAGAACAAATCCTCTTATTGTGACTCCAACTAATTCTGTCTCTTATCACAAGGTTAGATTAGGTAATCCCTTGGCCGTGTTCCCGAACACCCAGACATATTTTATGTGAAGCGTGAGTCATGGCGGCACCGCTTTCAGGCTTTAGAGCGTCTCCTTGGAGTGAAGAACAAATGGTCGTCCTAAGTTATTGGTGATGATGGATTGGGAGCGAGGCATTGTCCAAGCGAAGAGAAACAAAATAGGAAAACGTTGTCTGCCAACCCAAAATAAAAAGAGCTAATCGTCTTGTGGGAGTTGTGTCAACTAAGACGTACGGGCTGGTGGCAGAGGCTGGACAGAACGGACGTTCGAGGTGAGCTCCGTCGTGAATGAAATGTGTAGGCGCCGGACTTCTAAGCGTTTCATGGAAAAAGATAACTGCTGCCTTTCCTCCCTCTGGTGTTGTTTTCTGTGGGACAGAGTTTTAGGATGGCAATTTCAAGAGAGTGAAGTCAGTTATTTCCTAGAATGTCGGTTTTAATCCAAACACTATTTAACGTATGCGTGTGGAGACAAAAGTAATGAATGGATTTTGTATCTAGAGCCTTTGCCTTGTCAGATCCCCAGCCGAGGAGAATTTCATTGCTGCCAGACCACTTATGAGAATTTGTGTGGTTTTGAATCACGATATCAGACAGAGGGAAAAAGAACCCCAGAAACAGGAGGAAAAGGAGAAAACTAGGAAGTCTTTCTTGTCTGACTCAATGCTGTCCAATACTGAGCTACAGATAGAACTTAAAAATTTCTAGTAGCCATATTAACAAAGTAAAAAGAATTAGGTAAAATTGATCTTGTGTTTAACCCGATGCATTATCATTCCACATGGAATCCATACAGAAATTATTAGCTTAGCCCCGGGCGGTGTGGCTCAGTTGGCTGAGCACCATCCTGTGCACCAGGAGGTCACCTGTTCTATTCACATTTTCAGGATTTCAGGCTCGATCCCCAGTAGGAGGCGTGCAGGAGGCAGCCAAACCATGTTTCTCTCTCATCGATGTTTATATATCTCTCTCTGAAATCAATAAAAACATATTTTAAAAGAAAAAAATATTAGTTTATATTTTTTTAACCAAAGTCTTCAAAATCCAGTGTGTATTTTACACTTAAAGCAGGTCTCAATTCACTAACCATTAAGCAGGTGCTTAATAGCCACATGTGACTGGTTCTCATAGTGGACAGCACACACCCAGATAATAAATTACTGGAGAGGAGTAAAAATGAAGAAAAGCCCTATAGGCTTCGGTTTAGGAGTTTGGGCAAGGATAAGAATTATGAAGAGACGTGCTGGAGCAGTTGTGAACTGTCAGATAAATGTACAGAATTGCTGTGTAGCATGTACTTAGATCCATCCATTTCAGAATTGTCAAAGAGTAAAAATAAAATAGCTGAGTTATTTTGAAGTTAATTTGGGTAGATGGACTATGTTTCTTGAAACTGGAACACTTGATCCTGGTTTTGTAAGGGTTACAAATGCAACTTGGATGGAGGAAAAGTAGACTAAAATGTGGGATAGAAAGTATGGCTGTAGGCAGAAGCCAGAGCTATACTATTACTTAGATCTACACAAGGAATGCTTGTTCCTTGTCTGGCATGAGTCACAACCAACCCAGGATGGCCAAAGTTAGCGTATCAATCAGATACAGGAGAGTGTATCAATTGGAATGGCCTGTGAGTATTAGGAAATAACTAGAAGCCCAGTGCCTGAAATTCAGGCCAGGAGGGGGGCATCCCTCAGCCCGGGCTGCACACTCTCACAATCCAGGACCACTGGCTCCTAACCACTTGCCTGCCTGCCTGATCACTCCTAACCACTCACCTGCCTGCCTGATCACCCCTAACCCCTCTGCCTGCCTGCCTGATCACCCCTAACTGCTCGCCTGCCTGCTTGATCTCCCCTAACCACTCTGCCTTGGTCCCTGCTGCTGCAGCTTCGTCTGGAAGGATGTCCAGAATGATGTCCGGAGGGTTGTTAGGCTGTCTGGTCTAATTAGCATATTACCCTTTTATTAATATAGATGACCTTGAAACCCTGGGAGGAGATAGGCATGGCCACATGACTCAGAGCCTGACATGTGGTGTAGTGTGGGCTGGCTGCTGGCTACCTGAGTACAGCAACAAAACAGGCTAAAGGATGGCTGCCACCAACTTGTACCACAGGACAGGAGAAACTGACATTCAGGCCTTCATAGGCAGCTCAAGCCCAAGGCTCAGGGCAGCCCAGAGCTCTGAACTCACCTATGTCAGATGGGAGTAAAAATCTTCCTAAATCAGCATGTCAGCACCATTTAGGCGGCCCAATCTTGTGAGATCCTGTGAAAAAAAAAATCATGCTGCCCTGTGAGAGTGCTCTACTCTTCCTGGAACTGGGGTCTGTCATGGATCCCAGGATATTCCCATGGATGTGGGTCCTGAAGTTCCTTAGAGATTTGGTCAACCCTGCATCAGGGAAGGAGAGTACCCCAGATGGAAGAAATGAGATCCAGAGTCCATACAGATGGAACTAATGGCTTCAGCTGGTCTCAGACATCAGACGGAACTTGGAAAATTCCAAGAAAGTTAGTCCAAAGCATGGAGTCCCTGAGGCAAGGGGCCCAGGACAGACCCCTGATGTGAGCCTAAGGCCATGTGGGAAGGGACCTCTCCTAGAGTGAAAGAGAATAAAAAGTCAATACCAAGAGAGACACAGAGTAGGGGAAACCAAGTGAGGGACACAGTCCTACTGACATTAAGCCCTTGAGACTAGTTTAAGTCCTGCAATTTCCCCGATTTGGCAGTCAGGAGATTCTCTTCCTGACATTAGCTAGTTTGCCTGGGGTCTCTGCCATGGCAACTAAAAGGGCCCTGGCCAATGCCCAACTGTTCAGCGCCTTCGAGATCAAACTCATAGTTTCCATCCGCTCAGGAGCCATTCCCTCCTTCCCAGTCCCGACATGGTATTGTCTGAGCATGTCCCGGAGGTGCTGAGCAAGCAAGGTTGTAACAAAAGTGCAGCAAAAGTAATCCCTCCCTGGAAAAGCACATGAGTGTGTGAAGGGTCATCCCTATGGCAGGATGAGACCCTGGATTTATCACGAGGTCTTTTCAAAATGCTTCCATCAAGAGATTGTCCCACCCTCCTCCGCCCAGCTCAAAGCACCTTTGTGGCTTCACAATGCATTTAGAGTCTTGTGTGATCTGGTCCCAGCCAACCTGCATCTTCACCCTCATGCCATCTACTCCCCACTCCCACTCTGTGCTCTTGGGCCTTTCTAGATTTCTTCCTGCTTCTTTAACATGCCAAGTTTCATTCTGCCTGAGGGCCTTTGCACTAGCTGTCTCCTCCACCTGGAATGCTCTTTCCTCTGTCTCACTTCTTTTTTACCTCAGATCTCACTTTAAAGGAGACAGGTCTTCCCAGAGCCCAATCACTCTGCCATCTTATTTTCATTTCTTTAACAACTGCTATTTGATTTGTTTTATTGGTTGTTTATTATCTGTCTCCCATTATATTTAAAGTACTTGAGAGTAGAAATCTTATTTGTCTTGTTCACTGCCATATCCCCAGTATCTAAAAGAATACCTGGCACATAGTAGATGCTCAATAAATATTTATCAATTATACCACCTGAATGCACACAGGCTATTTTGGTTGACAGATGCAGCGTGTCTTCCAGGGAATGTCATCCTCTCAGCTCTTTGGCTAAGTCCAGAGCTGACTTATTTACTTGGCTTAACAGACTACTGTGGAGCACGTACTCTACACAGGCTCTGTCTGAAGTGATAACTGGACAGGACTCTAAACCGCCAGTGCAGATGGATGGGAGAGACAGACACAGACGATGAAGACAATGTGGGAAGCGCTGTGATTGAGCTGGGGGAACGAAGAAAAGAGCTTGGTCTTTCTGTTGGCACAGACATTCAGGCAGTAAAGTCAGGGGAAGCCACAGAGGAGCATCCTTTGGGATGGTATCTTTTCCCCTCTTGCAACACCTCACAAATAAGAATTATAGAAGGAATTCTCCCCATTCTTCTCTCTCCCTAAAGTATGGGTGCATGTAAAAGGCCCAGGTGTGAGCAGCTTGTCCTGAAGGAAGGGAGAGCTGGAACACCAGGTACTTGGGAGATGGTAATTATTCTGTTTGCATGTCAACAACCAATTAGCTTACTTATGTCCCTCAAGTGGATTTTGCATTAAATGCATACCTGATTTTGCCAGTGTTTTATAATCCGCTAAAATCGTTAACAGCCCCTCCTATTCTGGCTTGGGGTAAGGTGGTGAGAAATGCAATAGTAGTGGGTGGTGGGGCCTCTTGCCCACTGAGGGCTTAGGAGGACGGCCAGCCAGCAGTGTCCCCATAGGAGTCCTTGAGTTCTGGCTTCCATCCCACTGCCCCAAGGGGGTTCATCCATAAGACCAGCCTCATCAGATAGCAGCATGCTACCCGCTCTTCACCTTGGGCGCTGACTCAACCCCGCCTGCAGCACTCTCCCAGACTATGGAATTCAGAATGCAAGAAGAAAACCCACCTGGAGCACCCAAGGCTCCAGGCAGATCCTGAAGTCTTTGTACACCATGATGTGCCAGAAGTTACTCACTGTCCTAAGACTCCTTGTATAAACTTGTAAAGGATCATAGTTCATCATCAAAACGAAGCAACATCCAACTCCTCATGGCTAGACAATGAGTCAGTCATAAAAGGAACAGCGGACTTCTCACTTTGAAAAGAAAGCCTGAACCCCACGTTCTGCTACATTAAACACACACATACATATGGGCAGAATGATTTAAATAGATGAGACTATGTAAACTGCAAACTCCTAATTTATAGGCAATCGTGTCTAAGGAAGTCTAGCAGACAAAGCGATGGGGTGAGAGGCTGGAGTTGGGCACCTCTGGTGGGACACAAGGCACCCCCTCACACTGAGGCTGGACAGTGGGAGGTACCTTAGCTTCTGTTTCTTTGGCCCCTAGAGGTGATCCATCAGCCCTAAATCAGCTGACCCCTCCTTTCTACAGAACCCCCACTGAATAGTCACAGCTGCCAGAAAGGATGATGACCGCTGGAGCTGGAAGCATACAAGAAACTCTCTAGGCCAATCCCCTCATTTGTAAACAAGGCAAGAGAGTTCCAGCAGGGAGCCCTGCCTAGTCCGAGGTCACAGCAAGACCATGCTGGAGGCAGGCAGAAGCCAGGGTTCCCGAACCCCGGGCCATCGCACTCCCAGGGCACCCGTCATCACACTGTCTGGTACTGTGAGTTATTTTCCATGTGCCTGTCCCAACTCCTAATGAGACACTAATCTCCACTGGTTACATACGTACAATGCTTTACTCTTTGTGATCCCCAGTAATCCCTTAATGAGAAGATTCCTTAGGACTTTAGTCTTCACATGATGCGTGATGAATAGCCTCCAATGGGCTACTCCCAACTTCTCAGGAAAATACCTGAGACAACACTGACAACAGTAAAAGCCTCCTTCTGTGGATAAAAATTAGTATTCAAACAAGTGCCAGGCAAGAAACCGGGTTAAACATGTCCTTTTCAGGACTCCTCTCTCTGCATGCCAGGGAGTCAGCCCCTAAAACTAGGCCACTTCTCCTCAGGTCCTGGGAGGCGTGTATGTGGAGGAACTGGGCTCCGCAGCAGCCCAGGGCATGAGGGCAGAGGAGGTGGGAGTCTTCATAGACGTGGTGCCATGGCCATAGCCTGCAGAAGGCAGAGCCTGGAGGCAGGCATGCTGGGGCACCATTCTTTCTGCACATTCCATGCCTTTATTGTGTCAGAGAGCTAGCTATCAAGCCGTGCTCCTTAGGAGAAGAAGGATTTCTGTGAACAGATGTTCAGTAAATAAAAACCTGATGGTGACTAGGAACAAGGCCAGAAAAATTGCACCACAATCTATGACTCCACGATCGAACGGGCTCTGACAGACACCCGTGATGGCAGAGGCACCAATAAGCATAGGCCTCCCACCTCTCTTCTGAAGATCAATGGCTCTAGATAGATCTTCCAAGGTTTGAGGATAAGCAGTGGGGGAGAAAACAAGAAAACAATCCTGTGACATCTGAAAAAAGCACTCAGGTTTGCAATTAAAGTTCTGAATGCAACAAACTCCTCCTGCAATAGGTCCACAAGAAGCAGAGCTGACACCGGAGGACAATGAATGGATAACGTGGAAGAAGCCTGAGCCTTACCGAGGGTGTGGAAAAGGACACAGTGACGAAAGTGACGAGGGAGAAGAGACGAGGTGTGTCCTCACTCTCCATCCTGCCGCATCCAAGAACTAGTACACTTGGAGCAAACACAATACTGGACGATGTAATTGAAGAAAACTTTACTTAGTATGCAAATGGAAAGGGCTCCTAGTCTTCTAAGCAAAAGTAAAATTTAAAGGGGGCTGTGCGGAAGAGTTAGCAAAGCAGACCTGAAATTGCTATTCTTAGCAAGGTTTGCTTGCTGGTGTCTGGGAAGTTGGCTGGCAAATGGTTCCCTAGCGGCTATAAAGCTTTGTCTAAAGGGTAAGGAAGAGTGGCTCATGTGCCTGGACTGGTTTTGCAAACACTGTGGTTTCAGCTGAGCACCTGCTTTCCCTCTGGAAGTCTGAAATTTTGGGGGGATGCTAGGTAGAATGGCTGTATGATCAGATCCCAGTTAAAAAAACTTGAATTCTGAGTCTTTATGGGAGCGGACACCTCACACATATGTGGTCTCGGCTTCCTTGTCAGGGAGAATGAGCTCTGTGAGGCCCCTAAAGAGGAAGGCAGGATAAAGAAGCTGGGTTCACCCAGCCGGTGTTGCCCAGTGGTTGAGCATTGGTCCATGAACCAGGAGTTCACGGTTCAATTCCCCATTCCCAGCAAGGGCACATGCGTGGGTTGCAGGCTTGATCCCCAGTAAAGGGCGTGTAAGAGGCAGCTGATCGACCTCTCATCACTGATGTTTCTATATCTCTCCCTTCCTCCCTCTGAAAAATCAATAAAAACGTATTTAAAAGAAAGTCTTTATTGTTGAAGGTATTGCATATGTCCCCCTATTCCTCCACATTGACTTCTAGCCTGCCCCCTGTCCGATACCCCAGGCCTTCACTACCCTATTGTCTGTGCCCACGGGTTATGCATATATGCATACAAGTTCTTTGCTTGATCTCTTCCTACCCACCCACTCTCCCCCGCCTTCCCTCAGCGATTCCACAGTCTGTTCCACGCTTCTATGTCTCTGGATCTATTTTGTTTATCAGTTTATTTTGTTCATTAGATTCCACACATGAGTGAGATCATGTGATATTTATCTTTCTCTGACAGACTTATTTTGCTTAGCATAATACTCTGCAGGTCCACTTATGCTGTTTGCAAATGGTAACAGCTGTGTAAAAAAAAAAAAGGGGGGGGGGAGCCTGGGCTCGTATTCCTCCAGACTCTGCCTGTGCCTCTTTCCTTCTAAGGCAGTTGTGTGTCCTACATTACTGAAATAAATCTTAGCCCTGATTATACTTAATGCAAAGTTTTGTGAGTCATTTTGGTGAATTTCCAAACACAGCAATGGTCTTGGGGACCCCTGACACAGGGCTTCACTTAAAGCCTATTTTAGCAAAATATTTGAATTATAAGAATAACTTTCTTGTATAAAAATCAAGGAAGAAAAAACAACTTCTCACTAAGAATATAAAAATTGGTTGGCTTCAGACTTCTTTTGCCACCTTATATGGGGCTGCCTTTGGAGGGTTTTGAAGGGAGAAAATTGGGACTCAATAATTTGTAGCCTTCAAAGTAAAGGCATTCAACAGACATTCTTAGATATGCAAGGACTCAAAAGAGACTAACACTTGTAACTGAGATCATAAAGTTTCCAACGTAAGAATTCGGAATTCAGGGTATGCAATTCTCCTTTTATAGAGATCCTAAACTCAAAACCCAGTTGAGTTGGTTTTTGTTTTTCTTTGTTGTTTTGTTTTGTTTTTTAGAATTCTGTGACTTTAGGCTTAACATTTCACTATTTCCCTTAGTTACTTTTCTGCTTCTAGAGTTTTATTGCGACCCATAAATGAATTTCTTTGTGCCATATCTTTCACCCCGTAATTTAGAAGAAACCTTCTGCCACAGTTAATGGTCAATCTGTTAGGCAGTCTATTTCTGTTCTTAATGACAGCTAAACATAAAGGATAGCAATGAACCTCAATTTGCGGGAGTTATTGTACTGAGGATTGTTGTGTTGAGTAGGATTCTGAGTCACATTGGAGCTCCATGGAAAAGGATAAGAGGATCAGAAAATGATGCTTGGCCTGGGGAAAAAATGGAACATGCCGTTCATTTGTTTACCTTAATCACATACTCAGGATATTGTAGTTTAAACATTAATAAAAAATCTTAATTTTATGTACAAAAGAACAGCTTCATAGAGCATGAAAACAGACCATTTGTATTTCAAGAAGCTTCAGTAATGATTATCTGCATTTAAAAAATTCACATTAGGAAAAAAGCTACTCCCATTAAGTGATCGTGTGTGTGTGTGTGTGTGTGTGTGTGTGTGAGCACGCGTGTGAATGTGTGAAAGTCACTAAACCACTCAAATGCAATCTCTCAGCAATGGTATCAAAATAGTTTTTGATTTGGGCCTCTAACCACTCCTTGGTTAACTATGCTTTAAAAAGCAATTATGCACCATGATTTCAACTATATAAAAGTAATGAATATTGAGACACAGAATGGTGGTTGCCAGAGGATAAGGAGGGTGGGGGAGCATGAAGAGGGTAAAGGAGCTCAAGGATAAGGTGTCAGAAGGGGACTAGACTGCAGATGTGAGCACACAATAGAGAACTCAGATGTCATATTATAAAGTTGTACACCTGCAACTTATATAATGTTGTTAACTAAAGTTATTTCAATAACTTTAATTTAAAAATAACAAATAATAGCTCTAACTGGTTTGGCTCATGGATGGAGCATCAGCCTGCAGACTGAAGGGTCCCAGGTTCGATTCCAGTCAAGGGCATGTACCTTGGTTGTGGGCAAATCCCCAGTAGGGGGCGTGCAAGAGGCAGCTGATTTATATTTCTCTCTTATCAATGTTTCTGGCTTTCTATCCCTCTCCCTTCCTCTGTGAAAAATCAATAATATATATATAAAAAACAAATAATAAAAGTAATGTATATTAAATTAAGGGAATCTACCAAAAGTATTAATCAAGGTTACCTCTGGAGGGTGGGTTTTTGAGTGATTTTTCACTTCCTTCTGTTATTTATCCTGGCTCTTCGCCATTTGCACAACCATCAGATCCATTCTCCACTGTTCTCTACCTTGCTCTGTGACCCAGCATCTGTAACGTCTCTGGACCCCATTGCCTGGCTCTCTTGTCCTCTGGCTTCTGGTTGGATTTGGCCAATGGAGGTATTTGGAAGAAATCAGAGAGAAGAAGGGAAGAGAGGCCAGAAAAATAAGACGATTGAATAACACTGGTGCTTTGTGGCATTTCTCAGCAGTATGGTGGGTCACTCAGGCACATTTGCTGCTCTCCTTCCTGCTTTCGGGTATTCTCCCCCGGTAGGTAAGTAAATCACATCAGCTCTAAAGCTTACACACATCAACATCGATCCCAAACTTGTTCCCTAGAGAACTTCTATTCCTTCTGCGATGAAGACATGGAGAAGGCGTCGAGGGTCCGGGACTGAGGACAGAGGCTGAGGTCAGGTGGCACCCTGGATTCTGAATTCTGTTTAATATAGCTTAACTTCAAACACGGGAGACGGGGTGCAGTTCTATGCTAGAAATGTTTAATGTGACAAAGTGCTAGCTTTATACTAATTATGAAGAAAATCAAGCAACTTTTTCTGATATTTAAAGAAAATATTTATGAATCTCATTAATTAGATAATGGTGAAACCTTCCTTACGGGCTTGAGAAATCAGACCAAAAATGAACATGCATAAATTTCTTTCTCTTGTGCTTGTGTTCTGAAATAAAATAACCACGTTAGTCTACATCTCGGTTTCTCTGTCCATGGGTGCCTCAGTTTTGTTCTCCCAGGCAGTCAGCTGATACGGTTTTTCCACTTCATTCTCTTTGATCACCAAGTCACCCATTTTGACATCTCAACTTTTCATTTTAACAGAATAAAAGTATACATCATATACTTATTTATATAATATTATTGGGGAGACAGAAGGAAGTTTGAAAAAATAAAATAGTAAAAGGAATAAGGTACAAAGAAAAGGACTAGTAGATCAGTTGTATACTACAGGTATTTTTAAACCTCTGACAAGAAGGCAAAAACATCATGAGATAAAAAGACAAATGACTGGGATACCTATACCCAACACAGGCACCCAAGAACTGATATTCTTCATGTAATAAGCTTGTGTAAATGAATTTATAAATGAATTACATAATAGAAAACTGGGTAAAGTAAATGAGCAGTAAATTTACAAAAAATAATTAAAATGGACAGTGAATGGATGAGATAGTTCAGTTTGATCACTAAAAGATGAGTTAAAAGTTTAAAAAGTTAGTCATAAATTTGAAAAAAAATCCTTGCCAATTTTGACAGACGAAAGGCTACAACACCTAGTTGTTGCAAGTATAACTTTCCTTAAAGGCAATTTCTCACATCTTTCAAAACTCTCTCTTTTTAAAAAACTTTTCATAAGAGTTTATTTGAGCTAAACTGAGGACATATGCCAGGGAGCAGGATCTCAAATGCTTCTCAAAACTCTTTCAACTTCACAAGCCCATCCACCCAGAAACTGCCTTACTGCCGAGTCACAGGAGGTGGGCTTAACGATTTGCACCAAGTGAGCAGGTGAGAATTATAACGGCAAAATCTGTAACAACCCCAAATCAGGGGATTGGTTAAATTGGTGAAGATAAGTCTATGCAATGGAATATATGCAGCTGAAAACCATGTATAGAGGACATTAAACTGAATGGGGAAGTGCTGATCTACCGTTTGGTGAACCACAGGAAACACAAGCTATAGCTTGCATTCCACAAAGATGTATGTTGCGAGGTGGTTGTGAGCTGTGGAATCTGGAGTACCCAGCCTGCATTGACCCCTGACACCACCTCCCTCCCTGGGAAATTCTGGGCAGAGTTCCTGCCCCTTCAGAACTGCAGTGCTCCCACTTGTAAGAATGGTGTTAATAAAAGTACTTTCCTCGTGAGTTATACTCTACACAGTCTGAGGTCACGCAGGCAATGTATTCAGGGCACTGCCTAACTCAGAACTGCGCACTAAGTCATTGCTTTTTAAAAACAAGGCTAACAATGTTCACGAAAAGTAGCCCAGCAGAACCCACTCTGAAACCCTCGGTAAGGAGGCTTTGGCTTCATGAGCTTTTGCTTCTTTTAATTCTCCTAGGTTTCCTACTTCGAATGTAGGTATCACTTTACAAAGAGGTGGCCCGGAGTCTTGGGAAATGGCTGAAACCCATCCTTCTAGGAAGAAAAGGAAGAAGAAATGGCCAGATGAAGGGAACCACCCCCACACTCTAGGAAACGAGCTCCCAGCCTGTGGACTACGCCCCAGCCTGCCAGGCAGCAGGCCCAGGGTCACCCGTGCGGCCGAGCGAGATGCAGGCTGCACACTGGCCCATTGTCTGCCCACGGCCGCTGTGGTCAATGGGAAGCAGATGGCCACGATCCCCTGAGCGCACTGCACTTCCCTCACACACCTCGGATGCAGGGCCTGCTTTGAGCCCAGCCGCCAGCGAGGCAATCTGCTTTTCATTTCATGGTAGAGAAAAGCCAGAGAGGAGGGAGAGAGGCCATAGTTAGGAAGGTGTCGGGGGAGTTAATGCAAGAATAATTCAAATCTCCCCTACTCTGAAAGGCAAAGCAGTCCAACCCCACAGGAAGCCTGCAGCGCTGGCCTGAAAACTCAAACTCACCTCAAACTACCTCCGGTGGCTGCAAGCCAACCTCCGGAACCCACGACCTGGAAGCCGAGGCTCCAGGCTCTTTGGACCAGCAGGGGAAGGGAGTTCAAACAGGGGCTTCTTCAGTCTGCATTGTGAAGAGGAGCTGGAGGAGGACTGGGCAGGAGCCTCAGAGCAGCAGGGGAATCACCATAAACACTGAAACCAGGGGAGCCATCTGGTCTGTGGGGCCTACCCCCTCCGCTTGCCTTGAAGTGCTATCCCTCCCTGGGTAGGACCTTGGGTTCTGCAGTGCTCATCTATCCAGGATCTTATCCCAGCTCTCTGCTTTCTTACTGTGTTACCTTAGGTGAGCTACCTAACCTTTCTGAGCCTCTGTGTCCTCATCAGACAGATGGGCAGGAGACTCAGGTTACCTGGTAAGACTGTGGGAGATAGTCCATAGGAAGTGTCTACACAGTGCTTGGCACATAGCAAGAGCTTGTTAACTGCTGGCTATTAGTATTATAACTAGTGGCCCGGTACATGAAATTCATGCATGGGGTGGGAGGGAATATGTCCCTCAGCCCAGCCTGCACCCTCTCTAATCCAGGACCCCTTGGGGGATGTCCAACTGCCAGTTTAGGACATCCCTCTCACAATCTGGGACCACTGACTCCTAACCGCTCACCTGCCTACCTTCCTGATTGTCCCTAACCACTCTGCCTGCCAGCCTGCTTGTCCCCAACTGCCCCCCCCCCT
>PVJC01032975.1:0-19607 GCA_004026665.1 Murina feae
ACTATTAGAAATTTTAAATCAGAAGGGAAAACTATTTCCTTGAACAGTAGATTCATTATCTGTGGCATCCAGTGAAAAACCATAAATTTGTCATTGAACGAACAACTTCATATGGGTGTTAATATCTGGCTCAAAAACCTCCACCTATATTATAATGAACTAGGGGCCCAGTGCACAAAAATTTGTGCACTCAGCAGGGGTGGGAGAGTACTTAATCCTGGCCTGTGCTCTCTCACAGTTTGGGACACTGGAATCCATTGGGGCACACAGCACACACGGAGGGCACACCTGCATGTGTGCTGTGTGCCCCAGTTGCACTGATTTCCAGGCCTCAGCCTCAGGGGCAGAGCTGGCTTGGATCCTCCACCCCCGAGGCTGCCCAGCCACCAGGAATCCATTGCAGGGGGCACGGGCACTCACGAAGTGCCCATGGGCCTCCGTGTGTGCCCATGCCTCCACAATCACAGATCTACTTCCAGGCCACAGGGCAGCCTGGGGGCTTGGGCTGGCTTGCTCCCCCAGACCCCGGCTGCCCTGCCACCTGAAATCGATCACGGGGGCACGGGCACTCACGGAGGCATGTGTGCCCATGCCCCCATGATCACGGATCTACTTCCGGGACGTAGGGCAGCCTGGGGGCCTGGGCTGGCTTGCTCCCCCAGACCCCGGCTGCCCTGCCACCTGAAATAGATCACGGGGGCACGGGCACTCACGGAGGCATGTGTGCCCATGCCCCCATGATCACGGATCTACTTCCGGGACGTAGGGCAGCCTGGGGGCCTGGGCTGGCTTGCTCCCCCAGGCCCTGGCTCCCCTGCTGCCTGAAATTGATTGCCAGGGGGAGGGGGCACTCACAGATGGCAGAGGTGAGGGCGGCGTCAGCTCACTCCTCCCGTCCCCCCCTCCCCGCCCCTCCCGTGTGGCCTGCAAGAAGACAACAGATGGCGGCGGCGGACACACGGAGGAAAGCCTCCATGTGTCTGCCGCCGCCATCTTGGCTGGGCTAATTTGCATACAGCCGCTCTGATTGGCTGCTTGGCATGGCTTACCCCATCCCAGAGAAATGGTTAATTTCAATATTAAGCTTTTATTAGTTAAGATTGATTTGTTACGATTTATTTCTTTATGAAAGAAACATTTTTACAGAATTTTCTTGGTATTTATATTGTTTGTATAATCACAAACAGTTTTAACACAATGTTTTACACTGATTATCCCTTACAAAACAGATATATCTCAAATTTAGAAAAACACAATGTGAAAAATGGCCACGGTATTTTTCTTCTGGAAAAAATATTTGAAAGGTAACACAGTCTGATATCTGTATGTGGCCAAGGTTCTCCCTATTTACACTGCCAAAATATTTGAATACTAAAACATCCTATCTAATAAAAGAGTAATATGCAAATTAGCCATCACTCCATGACAACGATGACCGCCCCCATGGCCACAAGATGGCAGTTCCCATAGCCACAAGATGGCCACCCCCATAGCCACAAGATAGTGGCACCCATAGCCACAAGATGGTGGCACCCCGTCTGGCTCAGCCCTGCCACTGAAGTGGTCAGGACTGTTAGCCAGGCAGATGGCAGGGGAGGCAGGGGGCCCAAGGGGTGGAACAGGCGATCAGAGGGGGATGGGGGTCCCCTTCCCAGGCCAGAGGCCTTCACCAGAGGCCTCAGGCATGGGCAGGGACAAGTCTAGAGATCATAGAGGCCTGGGTTCCACAGAGCTAGTGATTGGAGGGGCAGGGGCGGAGCCTGCAATTGCAGGGGTCTGGGCACTGGTGGAGCTGGCAAAGCAGGGGCCTGAGGGTCCCCTGCCCAGGTCTATAGCCTTGGCCAGAGGCTGCCAGTGGGGCAAGGGCAGAGCTGGCGATGACAGAGAGAAGGATCAGAGCCGGTGATTGCAGAGGCCTGGGCTCTGTGAAGCCAGCGATCGGAGGGGCTTGAGGGTCCCCTGCCCAGGTCTGCATCCTCTGCCAAAGGTTACAGGCCTGGGTGGAGCTGGGATTGGAGGGGCAGGGGTAGAGCCAGTGATGGGAGTGAACTACAGAGGAAACATCTTTTCTTACCACTCATTGACTAAACTCCCTGTATGCCACTGGTAATATTCTTAGTAACTTGGGTAATAAGAATCCAAAAAGGTGATCTAGGGTTTTTCCACCACACTCCTGGAGAAAAAAAATGAAGTTTCACTGCTGGAGGGCTAGGATATGTCATATCCTGCCCTAGCTGGTTTGGCTCAGTGCATAATGTCTCAGCCTGCTGACTGCAAGGTCTGGGTTCAATTCTGACCAAGGCCATGTACCTAGGTTGCAGGCTTCTCCCTGGTCGGGACCAAGGTCAGTGCATATGCAGGAGGCGACCAATCAAAGTGTTCCTCTCACTTTGATGTTTCTCTCTGTCTTTCCCTTCTCTTCCACATTCTCTAAAAATCAATGGAAACATATCCTCAGGTGAGGATTAAAAAAAAAAAAAAAAAGAAAGATATCATATCCTATGAATGACACATCTTGAAAATGTCTACATAAAGTTGTCATTTCTTCATGGTGAAAGGACTAGAGTTTGTGTTGATGAAAACACCTTGGTGGCTGCAGTGACTGGCAGTGAATGCAGCAGCGGGGTGATGGGGCTGGTGGCTTCTCCTGATTAGACTTGTAGCCTCCCACAAAGGGAGGCCAGACTTGGGCTTAGGCCAGCTCCCCAGGGAGAGCAGGGAGGGGGCCTAAGCTGTCAGTAGGATACCCCCTGAGGGCTCCCAATATGTGAGAGGGGGCAGACTGAGCTGAGGAACCCCTCCCCCAGTGCAAAAATTTTGTGCACCAGGCCCCTAGTTAAGTAAATAATATTAAAAGAAATAGTCCTGACTGGTGGGGCTCAGTTGGTTGGAGCCTGCACCTGTACACTGAAAGGTCATGGGTTTGATTTCCCATCAGGGCACATCCCCAGGCCTTGAGTGTTCAATACAGAGGCAACCGATAAAAGTTCCACTCTGGCCCATGTGGCTTAGTTGGTTGGAGAGTTGTCCTGTGGGCCCTGAGAGGCAGCCTCTCACCTCAATGTTTCTTTCTCTCTCTTCTCTTTCTCTCTCTCTCTCCCTTCTTCTGGCTATTGTAACTCAGTGATTAGAGCATTGGCTTGTGCAGTGAAGGGTCAAGCATTTGATTCAAGGTGAAGGGCATGTACCTGGGCTGCAGGTTCAATCTGTAGCCTGCTAGGATGCTTGCAGGAGGCAACCAATCAATATGTCTCTCCCACCTCTCCCTCTCTCTCTCTCTCTCTCTCCCCCTCTCTTCCCCCTCCCTCCCCCTCCTCCTCCTCTTCCTCTTCCTCGTCCTCTCCCTCTTCCTTTCCTTCTACACTGTAAGAATCAATGGGAAAAATATTCTTGGGTGAGGATTAATGAGAGAGAAAGAGAGAGAGAGAGAGAGAGAGAGAGAGAGAGAGAGAGAGAGAGAGAAATAGAAATAGAATTATGCCAAGACTATAAACCTAAATTGTTGTGGAACATGACATGTAAACGAAAAAGTTTCGCAGGGATAATTTGTAGTTAAAAATGAATGTAAACTCCACCACACAGGAGCTGTGAGACCTTAGAAAATTTTATTTAATGTACCTAAAATTAAGTTTCTTCATTTGAAGAGTGGAAATAATAATTGCACCTGTCCCTCAAAGTTTTTGGTAGGATCATAGCAAATAGTGAAGAATAAGCTTTCAAAACAGAATCTGGCAAATTGCAATGACTTGGTAAATGATAACTATTATTATAGGTAAAATAAAATTAATATAATCTGCCAATTTTCTTACAAAGCCATGACACCACACACACATACACATACACACACACACACGTTTAACTCTCTGGAGAAATAGATGTGTCTAGTACCCATATAAATAGTCTACATAAGCCCAAATATATTTAGGACACTATAATTTTATTAGCTGGAATGTCTAGTGTCTCAAGGTCTGGAAATTGTCCTTGGAAGAAAATAAGAAACACATGTGAGAGATAAATAAATGTGGGGAGGAAGAAAAAAGCAAATCATGATGCAAATCTTACGAGGCCCCAGGCACTATCCTTACATTGTGTACATGTTTTTTCAGTTAATGGTCAGATTACTCTTAAGTTTACCTTTTAAAATGAAGAAGCTAGAATGTAGATAAGCCAACTCTCTTATCTCTAGTGAATAATAAGCTATTGGGGGAGATGGAATTCAACCCCAGGTCCAGTCTGCTGCTATCCTGACCCATAGTTTTACAGCTGTATTGCATGGCCTCTTGTAAATAGAATTTCAGATGTATATGGATATACTTTGATTACAAAAATAAAAACACACATCATTAGACTGAAAAGGGAGTCACATCTAAACAACTGAGAAGGGGAAGGTAGGAAATATTTTTTTACTGGATCACTGTCTGAGGCAATGAAGCCGTAGTGGTTGAAAGCCTGTTTGAACTTTGCATAATATGAACTTAATTTACACCCATCACTAAAAAGTTCTATTAAGTAATATTGTTCTGGGACTTTTACCTCTATAAGTTTTGGTTATCTCTTATTTAAAGTAGAATTGTAAGGTAGCTTTTAGTATCAAATAAAATGATTTATTTAAAGTATTTATCACTATTTTAATAAATGGGGTATGTATATGTCATTGTTTTTATTGTTACATGGTTTTAATTACACGAGTAGACCATGACTTGAAAAATGAAACACACAATGGTAAATATGAAGAACAAAGTAATACACCCATTAGCATAGATGTGCTTTCCAAGGACAAATGAAGTCTTGACTATATAATTAGCAACCAGAAGTTCCTGAGTCCTGGAGCCAGATAGACCTGGATTTCAATTTTAGCATTTTACTTACAAGCTCCATGATCTTGTCCAACTTAATTTTTTATACAGCTGTATTAGTCTTTTTTATTCTTTTATTACTCTCTACCCGAGTTAACTATTTCCATTTGTAGGTGATAAAATGTCTCAGGAATTCACTTTAATTTTGGCTCTGCTGTGAGCGTGGTCTTTCCCTTTCCTTCAGCTCAGAATTAAGTCTTTTGATCCTTGCTTTTTATATTCCAGTCCCAGGAGCAGTTTTCACTGTGGGAGTTTTCACTGTAGGAGTTATCTGAAGACAGTCATGCTATACAGTAGTGATCTACAACCAGGCCCCAGCTTCCTCAGGAACACTACACAGGACGGATTAAACTAAGCATTAGACCAAGAGGCATCCTCTCATATGAGTCTAAAAGCATTTTATTTTAGATAACCTATATGACTTAAAACAACAACAACAAAAAACACAAGGTCTCCATTCCAAATAAATCAAGGTAAAATAAATGAAGCGCTCAAGATAACATCAGTCCCATTTGTCCTAGTCTGCATGTGTTAATTTTTTACATCTGTAAATATTAGTAACAGCAACGTGCAATATCTGATTCAGAATTGATTTAGATGGCAAGATTATAATTGACTAGGAGCCCAGCTGCGCGGCACAGCCTGGCCCACCCACCTGCAGCCCTACCTTGACACCCGAACCTGTCCAAGCAGAGCTCTAGCGCCCCTGGCCCAGCCCCCAAACCCTCTGGCCCATTCGAGCTCCACCGTCAGTTCCTCCTCGGGCTGGTCCTGCCTTCTCTGGGTGCCTCCCTGTTTTGCCTTCTTCAGAGCAATGCAGTGGCCCTGCCCTGTCATGGCCTCAGAGAAGAGCATGGAAGCTGCCAGCCTCCTGCGCTGTGCTCCCTTCCCTGGCAGGTGGATCACACAGCACTCAGAGTGCCAGCGGTGGGTGGTGAGGACTTGTGAGGGGGGCGTTATGGGCTCTCACCCCTGCTTCCCTCGCACGGGATAGTCCTGCCTCCTCTGAGTGCCTCCCGCTCCCACCCATCTCAGGAGCAATGCCCCAGCTCATATGTTAATGACCTGGTCATTACCCCTTAAGGTGTATGGACAATTAGCATATTAGCTCTTTATTAGTATAGTCAGCAATCTCATCCAAATGTCTTTAATGTATATCCAAATTAAATTCCTTCAGTTTATAAGAACTGATTCACTCTTTATTAGATTATTAAAATATCAGATAGTATTAATTGCTAAAATTACGTTTCTGTAGTAAGCACTCAAAAATTATTATACATTGTAGCACCTGAGTAATATCCTTCCAATTTCTGTCATGACATTGTTTGGAATTGGAGAACTGAGGTTGATTTATTATAGATATCAGTTTTATTTTCTGATATGACCTCTCTTGAAAATTTTCCTGGTATTTCTAGAAAGTAAGAAGAAATTGTTACTCATCATGTAAATGCTTATATTATTTCATTTTATTATTTATAAAAAAATTCTGTATGCAATATAAATTTTAACCCTGAATTTATATATCATAAAGAAGGCTTAGACATAAAATAAAAATGAAAATATAGTGTTTCTAATGAAATCTGAAAAAAAATAAGATTCAAGCCCAAAGCACAGAGGTCTTTTACAGCCACATACAAATGGAAGGGAAAAGAGAAAAAAAATATATTCAATCCCTAGACTGAAGACAAGGCTAAAGAAGTATCATGACTTTAAACTCTCATTTGTAGTGCTTCCACCTCAAAACATTATCACATATCATGATTTCATGTTCTGAAACAGTAATGATGCCGTATCAAATATAATGGTAGAAGGAAATGAGTGATATGGAAAAGCAGCAGGAAATTATTGTGCTGAAATCTAACTTCTTTTAGAAAAAGGATTTAATAGGAATCTCACTGTGCATAAAAAGTTATTTAGACATAGGTAAATTGACATTTCTGTCATTTAAGTTCTTTGTCGTTAGGCACAGATAGTATCTCACATGGGAACTGACTTTTTACAGTTTTTTGCATAATTCTATGTTGGGATATATGATTAAACAGAGTCCATGTGCAGAATCATAAAAACAGTGGCCCGAATGTATTTAGAAAAGATTTCAATTATTTCTGGTATTCATATGGTCTGAATATAGGCAGGAAAACCATTAGACGTGTCCCTCTGATATTATACTATGAAATATTTTAAAAAGAGGAAATCATTAAAAAAATAACATTCACTTTTTTTTCAGTTTTGCTAAGATATGAGTTAAACTGGCTCTCATTTTATTTTATAAAAAACTATAATGTTTCAGGTTATGTTTTATTAATTTTATAGAGATGCAATGAGTTTCAACTAAGTTATCTATTAGAATACATTGTATTCATTTTCAACTTTGAGCTATTGTTATTACAGCAGCTACGTTTATTTACTTATATGTTTTGCATTTACATAAGTTTTTATTACCTTTGGGAAATACCTGGGAGTCAAATGGTAGAGCCATAAGATAGGTATGTGCTTAACATTTTAGGTTAATGCCAAATGACTTTATGAAATTATTATACTATTTTATATTGTCACCAACTTGGTATGAGATTTCCACTTGCTTTATATCCTCATCAACACCTTGTATTGTCAGCCTCAGTACTTTTCTCCATTCTCATGGGTGTATAATAGTATCTTATTATTCTTTTAGTCTGCATTTCTCTGATGATTAATAATGTTGGGCATTTTATCTTGGGTTTATTGGACAATTATATACATGCATATACACACACATATATATGGACACATATCTATACTAATAATAGAGGAATACACAAATTGTCCAGATGCCATCACAGTAACAGTAATGACCAAACAGCAAGCTGTGTGGGGTGACCAGGCCAGCAGGGGGGTTAGTGAGGGATGACCAAGCAACTGAACAGCAGGCTGTATGGGGCAACAAGGCCAGCATGGGGGGCAGTTGGGGAGTAACTAGGCTGGCAGGGGAGGCAGTTGTGGGAAACCATGCTGGCAGGTAGAGGCAGTTAGGGGTGATCAGGCTGGGGGGGGGGAGTTAGGGGTGATCAGGTAGGCAGGCAGGTGAGTGGTTAGGAGCCAGTGGTCCCAGATTGTGAAAGGGATGTATGATTGCCAGTTTAGGCCCAATCCTGGGATCAGGCCTAAACCAGCAGTCTCAGATTAGAGAGGGTGCAGACTGGGCTGAGGGGACCCTCTATTCCGTGCACAAATTTTGTGCACAGGGCCTCTAGTATATGTATATACACACACACACATATACATATATATACATACTAGTGTCCCAGTACACAAAATTCCTGCACATTAAAAGGGAATTAATTAGAAGAAATATTTTAATATTGCTAGGGGTACAGCCTGAGGTCCCCCGTCAAGCCCTGCCGGGTGGGGAGCATGGCCTGAGGTCCCCCAACCTAGCACTGGGGAAGGGAGGGTGTGGCCTGAGGTCCCCTGTCAAGTCCCATTGGATGGGGGGGGGGCGCAGTTTCAGGTCCCCTGCCCTGGCCCAGTGCCACGCAGCCTCAGGTCCCTCATTAGGCTTGTTACAAAACTCGGCCTCCACTATGGGTGAAGCCGTCTTGTGTTATGGAAACTTCACCACCACTCTGGGTGCCACCATCTTTGTGACAGTGTGACGGTCAATTTGCTATCCCCTCTTTATGACATAGTATATGCACACTTTTTTGAAGTATCTGTTAAATAATTTTCCCATTTTTCAAGTTTGGTTGTCAGATTTATCATTTTATATGTGTTCCATGGCTTGCCTTTTCATTTTCTTAACTGTCATTCAAAGACTAAACATTGTTACTTGAATGATGTCTAATTTCTCAAATTCTTGGATCATTTAAAAATAATTGAAAATCATTTTTCTTAAAGATGTCTAAATAAGTATATCAACATACTATGTTCTAATTTGAATGTGAGCCTTATCCAGGTCAGATTTTCTTAACATTCTTTTCTTCCATCCATGTTTTACCTTGTTATGCACCCTATTCCTCACTGAACCAAGAGAATGCAGGCCTCTGTCAGCCACCAACACTCAAATGACATGAATTCATAAGCCTACCTTGAAAGCATTAAGGGAAGAGAAAGTAAGACAGCCTGTTCCGTTTCTTTAAGCTTTTTGCTTATGTGATTAGGCTCAACATTTTTTTAATGATTCAGAATAATCAGAATTAGGATCACTTCTAAGCAGGACAGAGAGTAGTGGACATACCGTGTATTACAATTTGTAGCCAGTATAATTTAATCAACGCAATTATTTCTAAAAAGAAGAAAGCAAGAATAAACAATACAAAATAATCAAATAAATAGAAAGCATTAGCCTGGCTGGCATGGGTCAGGGATTGAGCATCAACCTATGAACCAGGAGGTCCTGGTTCAATTCCTGGTCAGGGAACATGCCCAGGTTGTGGGCTCAATCCCCAGTGAGGGGAATGCAAGAGGAAGCTGATCAATAATTCTCTCTTATCATTGATGTTTCTATGTCTCTATTCTCCTTTCTTCTCCAAAATCAATAGGAATATATTTTTTAAAAAGAGCATCAAATGTCTAAAAATAGAAGGAAGAAAGATTTTGCATGGTTTCACATGATGTATCTTGGTTTTGAAAAGTAAATATTCATAATAAATTAGACCATGAATTACACAGTATAAAACAGCAAAAACAAGCAAGTATAAATGAACTAAAGATTAATTATCCTATGTAATAAAAGATTAATATGCAAAGAATCTGACCAATTAGTCAACTGGTTGACTGCTCAACCAGTTGCTATGATGTGAACTGACCACCAGGAGACAGACGCTCTGACTAGTAGATTAGATTGCTGCTGGGGTCTGACCGAGAGGGCCGGACAAACTCTGGAGCTCTGCTGCAGTCCCTCCCCAGCTGAAAAACCCTAATCAGCCCTAATTGAGACTGGGTGAGATGGCCCCGACTGGCACCAATTGCCAGCCAGGCCAATGGACCACACCCATGCATGAATTCATGCACTGGGCCTCAAGTAAAAACTAAAATGATCATCACACTGATGAAAAATTACACACTTGATAACATTCTAACTCTTGATGAAATTAAATGAACTACACAAAATACTATTTGCTGCTTCAAACAAAAACTACTTTTTTACAGAAAGAAAAAGAACAAAAGTGAAAGAAACAACTATTAAGAAATACATTATCCTTAAATATGAGAAAGGTAATATCTATAATGAATAAAGAACAAATAGGTTTGTATAGCTATAACCTGACAAAATATACCGTTATTATATGTGTATGTATATCCTATGTAATAAAAGAGAAACATGCAAATTAAGTGGAGACTACGCTCAAGCCACACTGACCAGCCATGCTCACCAGCCAATCAGGAACAAGTATGCAAATTAACCCAACTAAGATGGCAGTGGCTACAGAACTGGAGTGAGCAGGAGACTTGGATTGTCCCCAGCGATGGAGGAAGCAAAGCTTCCTGTCTGCCCTGGCTGAACCTGGGCCATGCTCAAGGCTACAAAGTTTCAATTATGGAAGATAAATAAATCTCAGGGGAAAGAAAAAGTAAGGAGAGTCTGGGAGCTTGGGTTGCCAGGGGGTTTGGCCAGCCTGAAAACGGCCATCAGCCCCTCACCCAGGTTGGCCAGGCACCCCAGAAGGCCTCCCCACCCCCATTGAAGGGGCTGTGGGCAGCCTGAAAACAGCCCTCAACCCCGCACACACTTTGGCCACACCCCCATGGGGTGAGGGTCCCTGCTGGGGGATTTGATCAGCCTGAAAGCAGCCATCAGCCTCTCACCCACCCTGAGGGGGTATGGCCAGCCTGAAAACAGCCCTCAGCCCCTCACCCAAGCTGGCCAGGCACATCAGTGGGACCCCCACCATGATCCAGGACACCCTTCAGGGCAAACCAGCTGGCCCCAACCCATGCACCAGGCCTCTGTCCTATATAATAAAAGGATAATATGCAAATTGACCCTAACAGCAGAACAACTGGGAATTACTGGTCACTGTGACACACCGACCACCAGAGAGCAGATGCTCAATGCAGAAACTGCCCCCTGGTGGTCAGTGTGCTCTCACAGGGGAAACTCTGCTCAGCCACAAGCCAGGCTGATGGCTGCCAGCACAGCAGTGGTGGCAGGAGCCTCTTCCACCTCTTCAGCAGACCTAAGGAAGTCCGATTGCAGCTTAGGCCTGCTTCCCGCTGGCAAGTGGACATCCCTCGAGGGCTTCCGGGCTGTCAGAGGGATGTCTGACTACCAGCTTAGGCCCATTCCCCCAGGGAGTGGGCCTAAGCCAGCAGGTGGACATCCCCCAAGGGGTCCCAGACTGTTAGAGGGCACAGGCTGGGCTGAGGGCCCCCCTCTCCCGCCCCAAGTGCACAAATATTTGTGCACTGAGCCTCTAGTAACTAAACAGTAATATTCAAGGAAATTAAAATAAATTAGGCTTATATTTCAAAAATATGTTGTAAATTATGTATTATGCAATGCTGATGAGAATGTGATGAAGTCAGCACATTAAAAGGATTAGCCAGGGAATATTTAGGCATAAACCATACATACAGACAAAAGTATGGTGATGGCCAGAGGGAAAGGGAGGCAGGAGCTGGGTAAAGTGGCCAAAGGGTGGGGGGAAATGGAGACATATGTAATAATGACAACAATCTATAATAATAAAAGTGTAATATGCTAATTGACCAAATGGCCCACCATCCAGATGACTATGCTATGATACCCTCTGGCACCAGGCCAGCCAAGGCAGCTATCGCCCCATGATCACCTTACAGAGGGAGACCAAAGCCACCGGCTGGTGGGGTGATCAATCAGGGGGCTCCACGATTGCCCCGAAGCGGGAGGCCCAGACTACCTGGCTTGCAGCACTATGGCAGGTAGCCTGAGCCTCCCTCTGTGGGGGGTGATTCCATTGCAGAGCCCCAGCCAGGTGGGTGGGGCCTATCTCTTTGGAGTGATTGATCATGTGGCTCCCAGTCTTTGAGATGGCGCAGGCCAGGCTGAGGGGACCCCCCACAAGTGCACAAATTTTGTGCACTGGGCCTCTAGTAAAAAATAAATGAACAAACAAACAAACACAGAAGGGGATGTTGCAAATAATTGTTATTTTAGAAAAATCTGAAAATATATATATATATATATATATATATATATATATACATATATATATATATATAGGAGAATCATAATATTCAGATGTTTTATATTGAAATGTATTTGAAATAATTTTTCTGAAGAAAAGAAGGAAGTAAAGCTTTTATATCCACATCTATAATAAAATAATCTATAATAATAAAAAAACTAACAAAAATTTAAACAATGACTCCAGTAATTTTATGGCTATAAAAATTTAAAATACTAGTTTAAGAAAATATGAGCTTAATTTTAAAACAATTCTCTGAACTTGAAATAAACTCTTCCCAATAATTAAGCTTAATGTTTTACTGAAGAAAAACTGTCCAAATTGAAATTTTAAATAAAATATTAATAAAAATAACAAAAGTAATAAAATAAAAACTTTTACAAATAAACCTAAGTTATGAGTCCATTAGTCTGTGCTAATTACATTGATATTAACTTTTTTAATCACATCAACTCAGGAATCACATTCCAATTGCTATCTTTCCTCTTTGCTCATCACTGCTTTTGCTATAACTAATCTTTGCCATATGAGTCTGCTCTCAGCTATTAAAGGTTATATGGGGACTCTTACACCATATTCTCAATCTTTAGAATAGAATAATTTCACTAATTTTCTTATAATTTGTGTTTTTATTTAACCATATTTTTTCAAAAGATAAAAATAGCCTGGCCAGCATAGTTCAGTGGTGGGGCATCAACATATGTACCAGAAAGTCATGATTTGAGTTCCCTGTCAAGGGTCAGAGCACATGCTTGGGTTGTGGGTTCAATCCCCATTGTGGTGCATGCCAGAGGCAGCCGATCAATGATTCTCTTATCATTGATGTTTCTACCTCTCTTTCCCTCTCCCTTCCTCTCTGAAATGAATAAAAATATATTTTAAAAAGATAAAAACAAATACATTTAATATAATATTTATAAACTTAAACACATGTGATTCTCTATTTTACCCCTTCATACTCCCAACCCATCCTGGCATCAGAAGCAAACATTTCCATTCTTCCTAATTTTAGTTTTCACATTAATAAATAATGTTAAGTGTACTTGAATTAATCAATTTTATCCATTTCTTACTTGTTATGGTAGATAATAACTTAACCTTTAAAAAAATATATCACTTGTTACTTTTCCATCTTTCTAATTTCATTATGTCACAAATGAGGTAAAACTAACTTTTCAGAAATAAACCTAACTCATAAGATTGTATATTGCATTCTTAACCATGAAGTATATTATTAATACCTTTTCTAGACCAATATTTTCTTTTTCTACATTTTTATAAGTCCAACCACAACTTTCACCTACCTTTTAATAAAAATTTTCCTCCCAAAATAGTCTGGCTTGATTGTGATTTGGACCCTCTATGTAATTGTTATTCTAAGATTTCTTCTCATCATGATCTTAGGAGTTTCTATCTTTCTTTCATTGAAAGTCTCTAATTCTTGAATTGCATGTTTTCCTCTTTCTTAGTATACTCTCAATATTGGTGAAGATATCTGCAATAAACATAACAGACAAAGAACTTATTATATCTAGAATAAATAAATAAAATACTAGAAGTCTATACAAATTAACAAAACACCAAATAAACATGTTCCAAAAAATTTAACAGATACATCATAGGGTAGATATTCAAAAGACTAATAAGCTTATTAAAGAGTTTATAACATCATTAACTATCATGAAAAACAAAGACCAAAATAAGATAACACAGCACAATCATTATGGTGGATACAATTAAAAAAATTACAATATCAACTGCTGGCAAGGATGTGGAGTAAGGAGTGTACTCCTGCATTGTAGGTGGGTGGGTAAATTATTAAAATACCTGTAACAACAACATTAAACTCTTTGCTGCTATTAAAAGCTATGTCATCATCAGATCAAGACCATGCAATTTATTTAACAACAAATGGTAAATAAGTTCAACTTTCAAAATAAGGTTCTTCAAATCTGTTACCCTAATAGGAGTTGAAGCTTACATCTGCCTTCTGCTGCCATTAGCAGTTTTTCTTTTCTTTTCACTTAACTATTGAGTACAAAACTCAACTCCCTACACAAATTTTCACAATAGTTCAGCTTTTACCAAGTTGTCAAAATTTGGGTTGTAACTGAGAGGACCCATCATCCACCTCAAGGCCTAAGATATTCAATATCTCAAATTTTTTTATTTCCATTCTCTTCTTACATGCCTGCTTAGGTCCCCAGAAACAATACAAATCTTTCCCTTGGCCTTGCACTCATCAAAGCTTACCAAGGTTTTTTATTCCAAACAATTAGACATGTTGAATAAATGATTCTCTACCACATTTCACACAGTATATTCAATTCACTAAGTAATAAGAAAAGCAGAGGAAAAAAATATATAAAACACTGCTTATTTCTTCCATCTGTAGACTTTGAATATAAGGCTAAAAGTAAAAAATACTAATGGGGTGTTAATAGTTGTGACCCACAGTGTCTCACAGAGAATTCAAGGCCTTGGTAATTATTCTGCCTGTCACAAACACACTTTAGGCCTTTATCTTCATGGGTCCAAAGGAACGCACCATAGAATAGAGAGTTTTCTGATGACTCTAAAGACAATCTAAGTTAATACACAATTTTCCTAAGCATATCTTGGAAAATCTTATAGTTGGGCCTTAGCAAACTGTTCTGATAAAATGAGTGATGTCCTGGTTCATTTGATTTGTTATATGTACGGTACATACACAGAGGGTGTGAATTCACTAAAAGATTCTTTGAAAGACATTAAAACTTTGAAAATAAACAAGAAGAGTGTCTAAATATTTAGTCTCCCAACTTTTTAGTAGGCCTACTCAAATTATTATTATTATTACTACAGATATGAAGTCCAACTAAAAGAAGCTAGTTTTCAGTAAAACATCATGTAGGGCCAGAAGGAACACTGCACATAGGACCAGCACAATAGAGTCTATGCTTCTCCAGTCACTGGTCCAGTGAACTGGGAAAATGCACAGAACCTGTCTTTTCCAGTTTCTTTCCATGAAGTCGGATACTGACATCTACTTCACAGGCTGTGGTTGAATTATAAATATAAGAATACTAGGGGCCCGGTGCACAAAAATTTGTGCACTCGGTGAGGGGAGAAGGGGGTCGCTCATCCTGGCCTGTGCCCTCTCACAGTCTGGGACCCCTCGGGGGGGATGTCCACCTGCTGGCATGCATGGCCAGCCTGGGTGAGGGGCTGAGGGCTGTTTTCAGGCTGGCCATAGCCCCCTCAGGGTTCGTGCACAGGGGGGTGGGATGGCTGGTGAGTGCAGGCGTGGACGTTTCCAGCTGGGTAGCCCACCATCGCAAATACCTGGTGGGCCCCCACCGCTGAAAGCTGGATTGCCTGAACTGCATTCTGACTATTCTCAGTAGCTTTCAGTAACCTGAGCATAAAAAGAAAGAAATTAAATGATAGCATTACCTAGTAATCAATGGTATGGTTTTGCTAGGTGGGTGTTTTGGAATAATGGTACTACAAAGGGAAAAAAAGATTGTGCTAAGAGAAAATTAGATAAGACTATCATAGTACACAACTTAGAAAATAAAATTTAGAGATTGGAAAGAGAAATGTTAAGAGATAACGTATGGACATAGACATAGAGGGGGAAAGGCCTGGGGGGGTTGGATATGAGGTGGAAAGGGTCAATGGGAAAAACACATACAACAAAGAGAACATCTGTGGCCACCCTGCATAGTAGGTTCCGCCATGGGCCACAGAAGCTCCCACACACCCAGAGCAGGCCACAAGGTTGGATCCAGGCGGGCAAGCAGCTGCCGATGAGCCTCCAAGGTCACGTGGGCCTGCGATAGCTCCATTCCCAAGCCCGGCTGCAGCGCTGGGGGCCTGGCTTCCGCCCCGCCATGCAGCCAGCCACCACTGCCCAGAACCGACCACCAGCAAACGCGCAGGCGGAGGCCAGGCCTCCCCCTGTGCATTCGTTTGCGCGATTGCTCCATTTTTAGCGCTGGCTGCAGGGGGAGGGCCTGGCTTCCGCCCGCCCTGCAGCCAGCTGCCACTGCCCGGAACCCACCGCCGGCAAACACACAGGCCTCCGCCTGTGCGTTCACGGGCGCCATCGCTCCATTGGACCCAGTGTTTGGGTGGGTTTCCGCTATCTTGGCTGGGCTAATTTGCATACTATTGCTCTGATTGGCTGTTGGGCGTCCCAAAGAAACGGTCAATTTTACTATTTCGCTTTTATAGAGTAGATAAATAAAACAATTTTCAAAGTACAAAAAAAGAATGAAGGTTAAGGAAGTATCATTCCATCCATTCTTGCATATTTTTAAGAGCATTTTCTTTTCTCATGACCAGACATACATACTTGCATTTGTGTCATTGCTAATATAAACAACATTAACCTCTTTACCTTGTTTCCCTTGCATTAAACCTCAATAGTGAATGTGCCTAATTTAGTTTACCTCTCCAAGCGATGAAAAAGTGCAAATATTCTGGTTGCTCTCTGTGAAAAAGGACAAATTATTTTGCTAGTGAGAGTTTACTGGGCTTGTAGTGAATTGTTAAAATGATTCTGGCATCACAAATGTAGAACATTTGAATTTTATAATCTCCAAATTACTAAATGAGTAGCTGAAAGAGTACTCCAGTACTTATTACCTAAATTAATTTATGTACTTGTAATTTTGAATTACTACATATTGTTTAGAAATTATTGGTATACCTATTTTAATAGACTTATGGTTATTAATGCAAATTATGTATTTATAAATTTGTGAGTTTGCTTATAGACTAACAAAAATGTGGCTTTTAGACAGACAGTTTAGAGCACAAAGTCCTAATGACACACACATGCATATAAACATATAAATGTATACAAGTGCACACATATATACATGTGCATTTATATATATATATATTAAATATGTATAGTAAATATATACTTTTAAAATACATATATGATTTATTAATCAGGTACCATACCATAATATTGAAATTTTGCCCAAATAAAATTAAATTTCACTTCATAGTGAAATAGTAAATGAAATTAAACATCAACTGTAACATTGGGGCGGGGGGAAGAGAAACATATAGGATATAAAAATAATCTCTTTAACTATTTGAACAATTTAGACACTGGTTTCTACATGCTTAAAAAATTGCTCTTTTATAAGTTGGCTCTATATAGTCACTGTAGCAGTAAAGCACACTTGTTAAGAATAGCAGTGAAGTAATTGCGAAGGTCTGCAGAATCTCATGTCTTGAAGAAAACTTTGTTGTATAGAACCCTGATAAAGTCTGCTAATAAAAAAAAAAAAAAGCCTTTGAACATACATAATAAATATTATTGTTAGGAAGTAGCAGAGAATGAAATAATCTTATAAAATAAGTTTTGAAGTAACAACTTTTGCTGCTTCTACTAATATAGTCTGTCAATAAACAATATAGTACAGTATCTTAAATTATAGTGGTATAGTTTCTCAGTTAAATTTTCAATTTATTTAAAGACAGACAAATGGCAGAAAAATCACCAAAGTACCCTTTCCCCCCCCTAGATTATAGCCACAACATTATTCCTTTATTTTTTACTCTTTTTCCATCACAGAGATTGTTCTACAACATAGAAATTTCTTGTTACAGTCTGTATGAAACCTAGCCTTCATGAGACGTCCCATAGTTCACCAGTGGTTTTTATCCAGGCAGTTTTCTTCTAGACTTCTGAAATACTGCCAACTGTTAAATCATTTTTATAGCATGTGCATACTGAAAATATACTACAAGTTTCTGAAAGTTCCATAAAAAATCAAAGTCAATTAGTAACCCCAATAATTGTGCACAGACCTTTAGAATACAATAAACCTGTATTTGGCTTGCCCATAAACAACTGAACAATACTTCCTAAAGACTTCTTACAAAAATACTTGCCCAAAAGCAGTAATGATGAAAGTACCTGTGTTAGATATGAGGGAAAACAAAAACAGAAATTAGGAAAATATTCAGTTGAATGGAAACACTAATGATGTACTTACACTTTAGCAATAAGGTCACATTGGAGGAGGGGCAAATGTTAGAGTCGTAAGAAAGCCCTTCACAAATACTCTCCATTCAGGTGAAGGAAAACAAATAAGTATTGGAATCTAAGATATACCATCCACAAAAATTAGTTCTTGCAGTTCTACAAGTCTCAAATTATGTGTATTAGTTTCCTATTGCTGCTGTAACAAATTACCACAAATTTAGTGCCTTAAAACAATATAAATGTATAATCTCACAATTCTAGAGGTCACAAATCTTACAGCCAAGGAGGGGCAGTGCTGCATTCACCCTGGAGGCTCAATGAGGGAATCCATTTCCTATTCTTTTCTAGTTCCTAGAGATCACCTGTACCCTTTAGCTTGTGGTCCCTTCCTCCATGTTCCAAGCCCACAGTATAGCATCTTCTTGCTTCTCTGACCTCTTTTTATCTTCACATCTTTTTTCTGACTGACTTTCCAACTGCTTTCTTGATAAGAACCCATATAATTAGGCTGAGCACACCTGGATAATTAAGAATAATATCATCATTACAAGATCCTTCATTTAATCACATCTATAAAATCATAGTAACATATTCATAGGTTCCAGGGATAAGTGCATGGACACGTTGGAGGGACCATTATTCTACCTACCACACTACGTAAGAAAATGTGATAATCTAAACTAATAAAAGCGAAATATTAAAATTAACCGTTTCTCCAAGACAGGGTAAGCCACGCCCACCAGCCAATCAGAGCGGCTGTATGCAAATTAGCCCAGCCAACATGGCGGCCGCCACTCCCGGACCTGAGTAAACAGCCCTTTCCATTGCGGCAGGATGGAAAGTGAAGCTGAGCCCTTCAGCTCAGCTCCGATTAAACTGCCTCTAGCGAAACACAGCTTTTTGAAACATTGTAACAATCATAGAATCCTCCGGAGCTGAAGGAAAGAGCAGCTCCAGCCTAACCAGTAAAAGTAACAATTGTTTCATTATAGAGGCTGCGAGGTGAAGCAGCGGAGGCTTCGTTAGTAGTTAGAAGGCCGCCTTAAAGGAACAGTGTATCAATTACCCCAGGCCTTCAAGGAACAGTATCAATTATAGGAGAAAAAACTCCAGCACCTGCCTCCAGTCAGCCTTGCTGGGACGTTGGGTCAATGGGAGCTGTGGGCAGCCTTAGAGCCCCTCACCCAGACTGGTCAGGCACGCCAGCAGGTGGACATCCCCCGAGGGGTCCCAGACTGCGAGAGGGCACAGGCCGGGCTGAGGGACCTCCCGAGTGCACAGAGCGGCTGCAGGGCGGGACAGCGCAGGACCCGGGACCCGTGATGGGAAACAGGCGGCAGGGTTGGAGGGCACCGGGAAGCGGGTAAGAGGTGGCAAGGGGCTGGTGGCCTGCTTGGTGGCCACCCAGGCCCTTTGCGGGACACCGGGAAGTGGGAAAGGAAGGCAGCAGGGGCCGGGGTCCTGCTTGGCAGCTCCCCAGACCCCTTGGCGGCACCGGGAAGTGGGAAAGGAAGGCAGCAGGGGACGGGTGAGTGGGAAAGAGTTGGCGGCCTGCTTGGCGGCTTCCCAGGTCCCTTCCGAGGATCAGGGAGCAGGAAAAGGCTGGCCTGACCA
>PVJC01032976.1:0-19613 GCA_004026665.1 Murina feae
GTTATTCTGACATGGATATTCACATAAACATTTACTTTTGCCAGAAAATAATGTAAATGCCAGAAACCTCAGTCTGTGTTACAACAGAGCAGTAATTATTGCCCTAAGCTGCCCGCTTAAGACTAACACAGCCCTCTCCAATTCAGGGTGACTTTGCCAATGGGGTCATAATATTTGCAGTTCATTTGCTAAGAATTTTTCATTAGAGAACAAAGCTAAAATAAACTGTGCCTCTGGCCATCTACATAATTCTCCCCCTGCCCCCTTGATGTTTCTGTTACCTGACCAATATCTCTTAAACATGGGGGCCAATTTCTTTAACTGTAAATACATCCAAATGTGAATACATTTACTCAGGGACTTCAGCTGGAAAATTATTATGACTCTTTCAGAATACTGTATATCTTTGCCCTAATTTATTGTTTATCTTACTATTTTTCTCTTAGAGAATAACTTTTTTGCCATGTTTCTTATTTCACAGAAAAATCCCCTCTCAGTATTTCTCAATTACCAGTAATAGTCAAAATCAATTGGGCACATTTCTCTAGAGACCATCAGTAACATATACAGAATTTCGACCTCTATTTTTCAACTCTTCTTGTCCCAACCCCCTTCAAATCATAAAGAGAGAGGGAAGGAGAGAAGTTAAAACCAATGACCCTCCATGTTTTAGGCACAATTTCATACTATTTTATCTAACCCCTACAGGAATCCTTTTAAGGAAGGTATTATTATCTGTTTTACAAATGGGGAAACTAAGATTCAGAGGAGACATATTTCTTGAATAATTTGAATCAAAGTCTGCTTATCACCAAAGCCTGGGTTTGTCTCTCTGCTCCCTACTTTATAACCTCACTATGAAGGTGCAGGGGTTTTCTGAGGGTTGTTAGAAGATCAGCTGGGGAGCAAAGGAACAAATAACTATTCCTCTCTCCCATAATTCTATATAATAAAGAGCTAGTATGAAAATGGCCCTCATGCCTTCACGCCCTTGCACCCTCGTGCCCTCACACCCTGGCACCGGGACCAGGGGAACTGAGGCAAGGCCAGGGGACCTGACACCACACCCCTCACCCCGGTGGGGCTTGACAGAGAACCTGAGGCTGCGCCCCTGCCCTGTGGGGTGTGACAGGGTTGGGGCCAGCCAGGTCTGGATCTTGCTCGATTTTGAGGTGCATGTGGGTGGGAGGGGACTTGATTCTGGTTTCTGTGGTGCACCCCAGACTCTGACAGGAGGGGGATTTTCACATACATTTGACTAATTTTCTTTCATCTCTGATACTTCTATTATAGAGAAAGGGCAAATAGCAATATTAAAATATTTCCTCTAATTAATTCCCTTTTAATGTGCATGAATTTCATGTGCTGGGCCACTAGTATTCTTATAATCTCTTCCACTGTGATGATGTCTTTCTACCTACCAAATATTATGATAGGCTACAACCTCTGTGGCTTTTAAATGCATAGGCAGGTGGGTAGCTAAGTAGGACAGCCATTAGCATCCTTGATTTGCAGATTAGAGAATAACTTTTTTTGCTATGTTTCTTAGTTCACAGAAAAACCCCCTCTCAGTATTTCTCAATTACCAGTAATCGTCAAAATCAATTTGGCACATTTCTGTAGAGACCATAGTAACATATACATAATTTTGACCTTAATTTTTCAACACTTCTTGTCCCAACCCCCTTAAAATCATAACGCGTGTGCAAGAGATAGAGAGAGATAGAGAGATAGATAAATAGATAGATAGAAGTTAAAACCAATGACCCTCCATGTTTAAGGAACAATTTCATACTATTTTATCTAACCCTTACAGAAACCAAAACTCAGAGATATTACCTATCTTATCTTATCTTATTTTATCTTGTCTTATCTTATCTTATCTTATCTAGAGTCACCTATCGGGTAGGAGCTCTATCTAAATTTTCTAATCCCTGAATTAATGCTTTGACCATTACACCATGTTTCAGGACACAGAACTGTTCTGGTTCCCAACATAACAGGGGGGATGATTCATGGAAGAACCCAACATAGGTTTTGAAGTTTATTACCATGATTGTGGCATCAAATCACCCCTCCCTCCAAGTTTCTGGAAAATTTGTGCTGTTTTCTTGAATCTCACAGTGTGAAAAGAAAACCCATTTTCTGGTTGCCCCCTGAAATACATGTTTTTAAGGTAGGAGACATAATAAGAAAAAAGTTATTTCCAGTTTCCTAATCTCTAACCCTTTCCCGCAAGCAAGGCCAACAGGAAGGGAACTGGTACAAACTTCTAGCCCTGTCTTTAACAATGCCCTGCTTCTTCTTGCCTTTTCCCTTTAAAAAGTCCATGCTCAGAATTACAATCATAGATGCCTCTAATTTCAATGGTAGATACCTCATGGTTAAGAGGTTATTTGGTCTCTAGGTAGTGGGGAGCATTTTGGTTTCTTTTTTAACTTTGGCATTTATTCAGGCTCCCAGGAACTAGTTAGTGACCACAAATCCAGTAAAAACAGAAATCTTTACCTAATAAAACACCAAGAGACTTTCCAGGCCTCAGGGAAAATAACACCCCTGCCCTTTCTAATTTGAAAACCGCATTCCAATTGCAAAATGGAATCATTTTTGTTTTCAAAGTGATGCTAATTTATTAGCCATGGTGCAAATGTTGACTGTGGTCATGGGACTTCAAAAGGAAGTCAGCAGTCCAGAAAGCTTGAGGGCGAAAGGGAAATCAATCAAGAGGTGAACAGACTTTGGTAGCTTTCTCCAGACCAGACTGACTACACTAAGCAATTCATTCACTCATTCTGTTTTTCCTTCTTTCATTAGTTCTTTTATTAGTGACTTCCTAGATTACAGCAACTTCCTAGGACATATAAGGGTACATATATGTTTAATATAGGATCTACTTTTCTTTTTTCACAGAAATCACAGTTGGGTGTGGGATAGAGTGTAAAGAGAACACTGAAGAAAGTTGGATCCTTATTAGGAGGGCGGTAGGAAATGACAGAAAATCATTGCCTTAATGAAAGGTATCAGAGAAGGCATGAGGAAGCACATGAAACTTTTAAAATGTTATCATCCTAAAGGATGACTAACACAAACTACTGAAATAAAACCTCAGACCTTCCAAGAGATAATTAAAGGCGTGTCTCTTAGAGATGATCTCTATGTGGGATGAGAAAACTTCACAAGGGTCTCAAATCTTCTGGGCACATTCCCCTCTTTGGGACCCTCCCATGCTGCCTCCTTGGAGACCTGTTTAAGTAAATATCTGTATGCTCAGGGCTCTTGCTTCTACGCAAAAGAAATAGACTCTGGCAGAAAAGGAATTTCCTGGAGAGTTATTAGGGCCTCGTTGTAACGATACAAGTTTGAAAGGGCAGACCTGGAAAACTGAGAGGAACCAGAGGAGCTACACAGAATCGGGCCACAGAAACAGAGCAGTGGGTGACCAGGAACAACCTGGTCTTAACTCTGTACCTCAGAGAGCTGAAGTGACTTGCTAAGACCCCAACAGTAAAGTACCCTGGAGCCTCCAGAGCTAGAAATGATGTCTGAACACTTCTTTTGGTCCCTGATATGGACATAATAACATTCACCATTTTTTTTTTTGAGGGTCACTATCTCCTTTCCTATTTGTATCCTTTCTTTCTTAACTTGATCTTAATTTTAAAAAACACACAATTAAATGCACATAACATAAAATTTACCCTCTTAACCATTTTTAAAGTGTGCAGTTCAGGGGTAGTAAGTCCATTCACATTGTTGTACCACTATCACCACCAACTATCTCCAGAACTCTGCATTTTGCAAAACTGAAACTCTGTACCCATTAAACAACAACTTCCCCGTGAAATAACTTCCATTATCACATCCCCTCTGTCAGCAACACTATTTGCCTTCTTACCTTCCTTTTGTGGAGACCCTCAAGTGATGTGGTCCTAAAGGAAGTGGTTGACTCCCACCACACATCTTCCTCTCCTTGCCCAGATTAGGCAGAAGGGACCAGCTGACTTAAATTCAGCCAATTCAGTGCTCTCTCCCAGGAGTCTGTGCCTTTAAAAAGAGATGTAAAGAGACGGAGCTGGTTGGAGACATAGTCATGGAAGCTGCAGGGACATGTGCCTTGTGTCATATCACACAACTTATTAAGTAGTAGAACTAGGGCATCAACTCAGGTGATCTGAAATCAGATACCACAAAGCTACTGAAATAGAGAGCTATATTACAGCCGTGTATTAAACAGAAAATGTGTGAGTTCCTTTGCATATTAGATCATAGAAATACAAAAAAAAAATACATAAGCAAGATTTATGCTTTTAAGATATTCTGTTAAGTAAGGACATAAACTAGCAATTACAGTGCAACTTGATGGGCATTTCTATAAATTTTAATAGGAATATACAGAAAGAAAACCCTAATTTGGCCTGAAATATGTGAAAGGATCCTCAAAGGACTTAGTACTTGAGCCAAGTCTTAAAGGTTGGTGATAATTATGCATTACAGGCAAAACCTGGAGAACCAAGAATATGCAAAGGCACTGCAGCAGGAGAGGCCCAAAGTTCCACAAACTACCAAAAAGGTTAGAAATTGCTAGACCATGTGATGAGGAATGACATCTGGCCAAAAAAGACTCAGTACAAGTGGTTAGGACATATACGGAAAAGAATAAAAGCCTCTTATGCCATGCAAAGAAATTTTTGAAAATCCTCCATGACTATGCTTATGAGTAAGAAAGTCCTTGGATCCTCTGAAATAGCCTACTGGAGCCATATTAAAATATTGTGGTGGATATTTTTCTTCTGGAGATCATAAACTTATAACCCCTTTTCACTGTGGTATGTAGAACCTGAGACATGGGGTAAGGGCTCACTCTCATTTTCAATATTTCTGTATCCTACCCAAAACATACTCTTTCTATTGGGTAATTTACAAGGAAATTGCCACATTAGCAAAACTGTCATTGCTAATGACTGTCATTGCTAGTACTTCCACTGAGGTGGAGGAAGAGCAGAGTGTCATGAAGATGGACGATGGGGATCAGGGAACTGTGAAATACAAGGAGACTGATTTTCCCTCAGAAATAGCATCAAACTGATTGCCAAAACAATGAGCTCATCCTGAATGTTACCACAGTGAGAGCCAGGTAAATAAACCGTCTATTAGACTTTTCTATGCAGTAAGTGCTTCTATCTCCTCCTTTCTTAGGTAACACCTAGGGTCACACTGCATATCAACTTTGGGAACATTAGTCCCATTAACCTAGAAGGAGGAGGAAATGTGTGAGTGAAGTGCACAGAGAGTGATTAACTAGAAAAGGAGACTTGGTAAACACATTTTTTAACTCCATCTGTGCTGGCGGGGTGGTAGTACTTCTGTCTTCCCTTTCTAGTTTTATTTATTTTTATATATTTATTTTTATGTCTTAAGGCAGGAAACATTGGATGTAAATTTTCTTCTCTCTCCCCACTGACATCGCAAACCTTAGTTAGAGAATGTTCTTGAAAATAGTATACTTTACTAACCGGAATTAAACTGTATCAATTTAACAAGTCAATTAGCAAAGAAGTAGTAAGCATCCTGATCAGTGCAGAGGTTATGGGAGCTGTCTCTCAAGGAGCTTAAAATCTAGTGGGGCCAGATCTTTCATGACTATGGAAGGTACACACAAATGTGCTCGACAGGAAAAGATAACATAATTTGGCATTTAAGATTTCAGCTAATTGAGTCAGATAAGCTTGAATTCTAGCTCTGCAATCGAACAATTCCATAACCCTGACAAATTACATAAGCCCCCTGAGTCTCAGTTTTCTTACCTATGAAATGGAAATAGTAAAACTGGCTCTAGCTTTTGTGTTTTGTTCTTGTTTTGTGGATTAAGAGACTCACCATATGTGATTTAATACATAATATGATGCTTCTGGTTGGTGCAAATAGCTAAAAAAAAAAAAAAGACAGCAGATTTAAGAAGAGTTGAGTCATTTATTCTGAATAGTGGTATAGAAAAATCTTAACCAAGGAGTCAGTATTTGACCTGAACCTTGCAGAATGAAGACAATTACCATAGGAGAACAGAGTGAGAAGGGAGGAGAGCAATAAAGCCTAGGAAAATGGATACAGGAAACACATGCCAACGTGTGGAAAACAGAAGCTAGTTCAGGGTAAACAATATCAAAAATACTCTGGGGGAAGAGGAAGATCATGAAGGGAGATGACACTGAACAACTAGATTCAACTAAGGTCACAAACAACTTTCATGCTTATTTAATAAAGAGCATAATTGAATGAATGAATTTATTTATTGATTCTATAGTCAATAATACAACATTGAAGTCACTGTTCAAAAACAACTTTTAGGCCCAGCCTGTGTAGTTCAGTGGTTGAATGTCAACCTCTGAATCAGGAGGTCATGATTCAATTCCCGGTCAGGGCACATGCCTGGGTTACAGGCTCCATCCTCTGGGGGGGGGGGGGGGGGGGGGGGGGGGTGTGCAGGGGGCAGCCGATCACTGGTTCTCTCTCATCATTGATGCTTCTAACTCTCCCTTTCTGAAATCAATAAAATATTTAAAAAATTAAACTTTTAAGAAGGTCACTCTGGTAACATCAAATAACATCAAAAGACACCCCAAAATGTGTTCCTGGCTATTCAGTTACGCTATAAACTATAGTAGCCCATCACGCTTCTGCGGGAGCCAGCGGAAACTGCAGCGCACCTCCCCGAGGAGCCACGCTGGTTCCACGGGAGGCGTGGGGCTTTTTGTGAGACAGAAGCGAGCTGCTGGTGCCCACAGGAGCCTGGAGGGAGGCATGCGGATTTCACAGGAGGCGGGCCTACCGTCTCCCCTCCCGGGCCTGTGCTCAGCCACGGAAGCTGCAGGCCGACCCCTCTGTCCCTTTCCATGTCCACTAGGGCTCCAGGAGGGCCGGCCCAAGCCGGGCGCAGCGGCTCGCCGGCCACCCTGTCTCTGTCTCCGTCTCTGCTCCAGGCCTCACCTGCATGTACAATCTCCTCCTGTCCAGTCATGACTCATTAAGGCATCCTGACCTAATTTGCATAATTCCTCTCTAGATAGATAGATAGATAGATAGATAGATAGATAGATAGATATAGATATAGATATAGATATATATTACCAATTCAATATTTTTTCTTCGTACATCATATATTTCATTAATTTCCAAATGGAGATTTGCTCTCTGTTTAACTAACTGCCCCAAAATTTGACTGTTAGAAAGATTGTGAAGAGATATATTATTTACTGTTCTGTTACAAACCACCCCCAATATTTTGTTTGCTAAAATTATAACTATCTTATGATATGTAACAACTCTGTGGGTTGATTGAGCCAGTTCAGCTAATCAGTTCTATTTCATGTGATTTTGGCTGGGGCTACAGTTATCTGGGTGCTGCCTGGGCCGGAGCATCTGAGATGGTCACTCACATGTGTGGCGTTGGTGCTCGCAGTCAGCTGGGAGCTCTGTTCTCTTCCACATGGCTCCCCATGCTGTTTGTCTCGAGTGAGCTGAATACGTTTATCTGTAAAAGCTTTAGTATTTGCCATCCTAAGAAAAAACCAACAGCAAAAACTCTTGTTCCCACATCTCTATTACCTACTATTAAGAACTTTAAAGGATCTAGATTTTACCTACAGGCAAACTACCAAGTTACCTGCCACAATTTCACTTATGCTGTTATCAGACATGAGACAAAGGACAGTTTACTGCTCACATCAATATCGAAAGCCAGAGTATCAGCAATTTTTGCATTGTTCTCCAAGCCCCAGTTCCAATCGTGGGACAGGAAGAGGGCCGAATGCTACCTGCCCATTTAAATTAATACAGTGGATTGCATCATAAGAGAGCAACCCTGAGCCCAGAGAACTCAAATCTTTTAAAATGAGCATGGATGGTGCCCTCCCTTCTCCAGGGTGGGGAAGGAGGGCATTATCTCCATTGCACTGGACAGTAGGTTTGCCTGTGCTTACTTCAGGGTGAGATACTAGCTCTATCTTCTAAGGTGATAAGCAAAACTGCCCTTTGCCTTAGAAAGAAACATTATCTCTGTCTTCCAAGACTTTTCAATAATTCAACATCTTTGCAAAGACAGTGTAAAAACAAAAGGCACCAGAATAAACCAGGAAACCATGGTGATGCTCCATGTTTTGCCCTGGAGAGTCCCAGCATCACTTCAGGTGGCTCTAATCATGACATACTTCAGTGCTTGCATGACTTTGCAGTATATAAGTAATGTTATGAAAGATGCTTTATAAATTGTAGCCCCGTATTCCATGACTTCCTAAAACAAATGTGTGAGAATATCCTTGGCAATATCTGAGACAATTTTAACAAAAGCCAACAAAGGATGCACCTGGACAACATGGCCAAATTCTTTTATAAGCTCTCAATAACATCCTGTGTTTTTCTCTCATAGCTTTTATCACAATTGTAATTAATTAAACATATTTATTTACCTTCATATTTAATTTCAATCTATCTCTCTAGACTCTTTCATTGGCAGGCTAGCATGTCTCTTTTTTATACTTATCTTTGAGTCACTAGCATGGCACCTGGCATATGGTAAGTAGGCCATAAATATAGGGTGTCCCCCCAAAATGTATATACTCTTAACAATTGATAGCTCAATTGATGTTCTTTCTTTTCAGATTTAACCCATTGGAATTAATAATTATTCCACGTGTATATACATTTTGGGACACCCTTTATAGGCAATAAATATTTTTGAGCATTGACTAAATTGAATTGTACTTTCCTTATAAATAAAATACGAAAATTTTGTTACAAGTTCAATTCCTTACCAGGACTTCCATGAATATAATTTGAGTTTCCCAGAAGGCTGGATGAAGAAATGACCTAAGAAATCACCTCGGAGCTCCAGTTTACAAATAAGCTAGAAGCCCATTGCAGGAAGATTCCTGCAAGAATAGGGCTTCCTGAGCCAGAGAAAAGCAGAGAAGGGAGTGAAGCCCGCCGAGGCAGGCTTTGCTCCCTTCTCTGCTGTCTCACTCCCTTCCTTCTCTGCTGTCTCACTTCCTCCCATCTCCATTGCCTCTATTCCTCCCTTCTCTGCTGCTTGGCTCCCTTCTGTAGCACTTGGCTTCCTTCTAGGCTGTCTTCAGTCTTTGCTCTGGGCCTGTGTATACAAATTAACTGCCATCTTGGCTGGGTTAATTTGCATATAGTCGCTCTGATTGGCTGGTGGGTGTGGCTTGGCTGGTGGTCCAGAGATAGCATATGAATTGTCCAAAGTCACACAGCAAGTAATGATGGACCTGGAGGTCAGGTTTCCTTACTCTGGGCATAATGCTTTCACCTATGTATGATATTTCTGTACTTGTGCCTCCAACCTTTCTGGCAACAGAAATGCTCTGTATTATTCACTATGAAGAAATGTGTTGTAAAGTCACAAGTGGAGAGATGGGAATGTCTGCAGCTCTATGCTTATGCCACCAATCATCATATGGGTCAGGGGGCCTGTGGTCTCAAACACAAAAATAATCTGCAATATGTTCTCAAAGTTTTGAGCTCTGCCTAATGTTTTCTGGGGTGTATTAGGGAGCTTTTGGAGGTATGACACAGCTAGGAAAGACAAAGATATATCTGCATATCAAAAAGTCTGCAAATCTGCCACACACAATTCCCATGACCCAGAGATGTCTTTTTTTTTCCTCACATCTCACTTAAATTGGCAAAAATGAAACTTATTCTCCTTTAATTTGTTATCGGATTGTGACAAGGTAGTAGTGAAGACATCCTTGTTTAGGGCTGCAGATATATTAAAATAGAGAATTTCATCTCTTCCAAGATTCTAAAGTAATTATCCTTTTAAAAAAGGGGAGCAAGCATCTCCACAGTAAAGATTCTGGGGACCACTTCTGTGTTTCTGTGTCTGAAATCCTGATTACCCTACAGGCTTCCCAACATCCTGTGATCAATTATTTTTCCAGAAGCCAGCTCTGACAAAGATGCTGCTTTGAAAGAAAGATGCTCTATCAATGTAATAAATAAAAAAGTGGATGGACTGGACAGAACATCTTAGGCACTGGATTAAACAGAGGCGAGAATTTGGTTTTCAAATTTGAAAGGAATGTTGGACTGGTCTCAGTCTTCCACCATGGGGAAAGCTACAGAGATTTACTTTTGTGAACACATCACAATTCTCATCCTCATGCAGCTTCAGCTATCGGGGTACTTGAGGTGAGACTGCTTTATGGCTTAACAAGAGTAAATGCAGGTCTAAGTGGTTTCGCACTCATTCCTGAGCAATGAATCTGGTGTCTAGTGAATTCCATGAAAAGATTTTCAGAGTTGTAATGCTACAGAGTAAGCAATTCTACCATAGACTGAATGGAAAACTTTTTAAGAGAGGCCAGTCATCAATTTTCTTAGGGATACTGGACAAGCAATACTCTTGTAATATATTTCAGAACCTGGCATCCTGTTCTGTAATTTCTCACATTGGATACTGTTTTCATGCATTGAAGAAAACTTAAGTCTTCATTCTTACAGATCCACAATATAGTTTACTTCTTCTTATGGAATTGAGATTTTAGTATGTAAAAAGGGTTATACTGTAGTATATTTTGCCTTGACTACAGAAAAGAGAACAAATTGTCTCACTCTTCTGTGTCATAATTTTGGGCATATTAGAAGTTATTACAAAATCAAGGATGGTTTGTGGACTGCACCAATGTCAATTTTCTGGTTTTAAGTGTGATCTTTAGTTAAACAAGATGTTACCATTGAGGAGACTGGGCAAAGAGTACATAGGACTTCTCTGTTCCATATTTGAAACTCTCTAAGAATCTAGAATTATTTTAAAATAAATAGTTGAAAATAAAGTCTTGGAGGTATAGGATATAAAAGTAGAAAACAGATATGAGAATGACAGACCTGACCCTTGTCCATGGGAGAAATTAACTCTCTAGGAGTGGTTTCAAGAACATGTATGTCTGCTGAACTGCAAAATGGACATAGCATCTAGCAGCAGTAATAATTTGAGGAGCTTTAATGTAATGGCTTGTTCATGCAGAGGCAGTAAGGCATATTTTTTAAGATCATGTCTTCTGAAATAAGAACACCTACATTTGATCCAAGTTCATGCACTTTTGATGTGTCTTTAGCCCAGCATGTATTTATGCCTCAATATCTCCATCTGCACATTGGAATGATGGTAATAACAGCACTTATTTTATAAGATGGTTGTGATTGCTAAGTGAGTTACTGCATATAGGCACTTAGGACAGTATCTGGAACTTAGCCGTGCTACATGAGTGTGGGCTATATTGTGAAGAAATCACTTGGTACATTGTTCAGTAAATGTTAGTTCTCTTTCCTTTTCTGATTAAAAAGTATATAGGCAGCCCATCAAAAGTCGCATAGTAAAAGAATTGTGATATATGTACATAATTGACTACTATAAAGTCATGACTGAACAATTTTCTACTACACTAAAAAATATGAATCTATCTCATAAACATAATATTGAATGAAAAATGTCATCCACCAAGGTATACTTAATGTATGATTGATGTTTGTAAAATATAAATACAAAATAAATAAATGAAATAAGTAGCAAATAAAATAGAAAGTAAATAAAAATTATTTTAAGACAAATTTTAAACTTCATTTCAATAAGACATTTCAGATTCCCTCATATCACATCCTATAAATAAGCAAATTTTATGTACTGATTTTATATCACATGTCAAGTCCCTATCCTTGGTATGATAGAAAGTTATAAAATACTAGTGCTTGTAATTTAATTATAGGTAGTATTTTAAACAAAAATAAGCGAGTTGTCAGCAAGAAAGTGAAATAAGACTTTAATAAAAAAGAATTCCATAGGATGTATTTTTTTCAATAGTAACTAATTCAGTGAAGTCTGTGATTCTAAATTCAAGTGACTGTGTTATGTTTGAAGCAAAAATGAAAAGGCAATTAACTCTTAAGTGGAATATTACAGTATGTACTATATTTTTGGACAACATCTAACTGCATTTAATTTTAGAATAAAAAATGATGCATCACTGTTATTGGGCGGGCCCTACCCCCCCCCCACACACACACACACACAAAAAAGATAAAAAAATAAATAAAACCTAAAAAAAACAAAAACCACTGAAATAATATGTAACAAGCTTATTTGTATATTGGGCAACCAATAGCTTACACTGTGCTTTCTAAGTAAATGTGAGCCCTAGTTTTAACTTCTATCTATAAGAACTTTCTAGATCCTCATTTAGAGGAGGGGAACCCAAGTTGAACATGGCAGTATCACTCAGCGGAAGACACAGAGATTGGAGTTAAAGGAGTCACAAGTAGCTAATATTTGTAAGGAAGAGTACAGAATAAGAAAAATACACTGTGTGACCATATTATTATGACCACATGAGGTTTGTAGGCAAATTAACTAGAATTTCACGCTGAAGTTGCTAGAGGGCCAGATCATTACAAACGTCTGGATAGCACAACATACCTAAGAATCATTGCTCGTCAAGTTCATCCTATCATGTTCATGGCGTATCCCAATGGAGATGGCTTCTTCCAACAAGACAATGAGCCATGCCATGGTGCTCGTATTGTGCAGGAGTGGTTTCAAGAACATAAGGGAGACTTTACCTTGCTTAGGTGGCCCCCACAATCATCGGATCTCAATCCAATTGAGCATTTGTGGGATGAAGTTAAAAGAGCCATCAGGCATCTGGTTCCACAACCATCAAATCTCAGAACTGGACAGTGCTATTCATCAGGCATGGTGTCAGATTCCTTGCATCACCTTTCAACATCTTGTGGAGTCAATGCCAAGAAGAATTGCCACAGTATTGAAGGCAAAAGGTGGCCCAATGAAGTACTGATGGGGTGGTCATAATAATCTGGCCACTCAGTGTATATGGAGAAAAATAAAGTAACCCTCAAGAAATTTGCATAGAAATCCCCTTGAGTCATTACCTTAATTCTGAGTTTTGAATGCATAGGCAAATCAGAGTAAAGAACTATTAACAGAAAAAAAATAGCTATCAGAAACTAAACCACACAATTATTGGAGTTCACACAGAGCTGGGAGACATTCCTGTGACCTGTCTGTGTGAGGATAGCTTATTGATCATCTAGGGCATTTAGTAGAGACCCTGGAGTTTGCTGTTTAATAGTATTGCTGAGCTAGCCTTAGAGTAAGGACATTTCAAAACCTGCATTAAGAAAATTTATGAAGCAAGATTCAAAATATGAATATAATCTGCAAGTAAATTATTTTGGAACAAACTGATACATTCTTTAAAGGAAGACAACAAAATCATCTCAATATTAACTACCTAACCAAAAATTATTAGATATGCCAAGTAGTAATGAAAAAATCAGCTTAAAACAAATAGACATAGAAATTGTAGAGATGAAGACATTAGAAGATATGGCTTTAAAACAGCTTTTATAAGCATGTCTAACAATTTAAAGGACAGCATTAGTATAATCAGAAAACAACTACTTAAAAAAGACCAAATGGAAATGCTGAAGTGAAAATGACAATAACTAAAATAAAAATAAAAAATCACTGGATGATATTGACAGAAAATCAGATATTTGAGAATATTAGTACATTTGATTTCAAGCAAGAGAAACTATCCAAAATGAAGCACATACTCATACATACAGGTCAAAGAAAATGAACAAAGCTGTTGAAACCTATGGGCAAGTGATCTAACATACATATAATTGGTGTTTACAATAGAGGCAGAAAAATGTTTAAAGAGATAGTGGCCAAAATATTTCCAGATTTGATGATATATTAATCCACAGATTCAAGAGGTAAATTCTAAAAGAGATAAATAAAAAATAAAAAAAACATAGCAAGGCTTATAATAATCAAATTGCTCAATTTCATTAATAAGAACAAATTTTTTTAAAAAATCTTGAGGGAAAAAATAAACATTACAGAGAGGAACAAAGAGAATAATCAATATTGACTTTGTATCAGGAATAATAGAAGCCACTAGTCAATTTTTAAAGTGCTATAAAAATGTTTTTAAAACTATTAATTTAAAATTCTATACCCAGCAAAAATTATCATCTAAAAATAAAGGCAAAATAAATATAATTTCAATCAAAAGCTGAAAGAATTAATTATTAGCAAACCTACACCATGAAAAAAATACTAAAGGAGATCCTTAAACCTGAAGGAAAATAATACAAAATAGAAATTTGAATCTTTACAAATAAAGATTATAAGATTAAAAATGAGATAGATCTTAAAGATATTTGTTTTGTCATTTTTTATATTTATCTAAAAATAATTGTTTAAAGAGAAGTTATAATAGTGTATTTGGGAGTTTGAAACAATATACATAAAAATTTTAACACATATACATAAAAATTCTAATGATAGCCACATAAGGGACAGAAGAAATCATAAAGCAAGGAGTTATAAGTTGTTAATATAATAGAATGACATGTTGTTTAAATGCAGACTGAGATAAAGTTTAATATGCACATTGCAAATGTTAGAGCAATGCATCAAAGACATGGCTATAACGAATTCAAACTCTCATACATGCAAACTCTCATACATGCAAAACATGCAATACTGCTATTCAAAATCAGAATAGTTGCTAAGTTCATGGGAGTAACAACTCTAAAGGGCCATAAGGAGAATTTTACAATAATATTATTGTAATGTTCTACTTCTTGTCCACATGTTTACTACATAGTGTGTTCACTTTGTGATAACTAAATGAGTTGAACACTTAAATGTACATTTCCATATTTACATATATCTACTACATATAACTTTATAAAGAATCAAAAACATACACAATTTTTTTCTCTTGCCTAATTGGCTAGGACTTCTAGTACTATGTTGAGTAAGAGTGGTGAGATAAGACATCCTTATCTTGTCCCCCATCTTAGAGAAAAAATTTTCAGTTTTTGCCATTAAGTATTATATTAGCTGAAGGTTTGTCATATATAGCCTTTATTATGTTTCAGTACTTTCTTTCTATATCCATTTTATTCAGTATTTTAATCATAAATGGATATTATATCTTATTGATGGATTTTTATATGATTTTTATCTTTTATTTTGTTAATGTGGTATATTATATTGAACCATCCTTGTGACTCTGGAATAAACCTCACTTGACCATGATGTATTGTTGTTGTTGTTGTTGTTGTTGTTGTTGTTATTATTATTATTATTATTATTATTATTATTATTATTATTTTAATCCTCATCTGAGTATATGTTTAGAGAGAGGAAGAGAGGGGGAGAGAGAGCAAGAGAGAAAAACATTGATGTGAAAAACATGAATCAGCTGCTTCCCATATTTTCCCTGCCTGGGGATTGATCTCACAACCTATGTATGTGCCCTGACCTGGAATCAAACCAGTAGTTTTTTGGTTTATGGGTTGATGGTCCAACCAAGTGAGCCAACCAGCCAGAGCCAAAGCAATTCTGAGAAAAAAAACAAACAAACAAAAAAACAGAATAAAGATGGGGGAGTCTCACCTGACTTCAAATTATACTACAAAGTGACAATAACCACAACAGCATGGTATTAGCAGAAAAATACACACAGAGACCATGAAACAGAATTGAGAGCCCAGAAATAAACCCATAGGTATATGGGCAAATAATTTTGGACAAAGTAGCCAAAAATACACAATGGAGAAAAGAAAACCTCATCAATAAATGGTGCTGGGAAAATTGGGATATCACATGCAAAAGAATGAATCCAGACTATAGTTTGTTCTCATGTACAAAAATTAATTCAAAATGGATCAAAGATTTGAAACAATAAATTACATAGAAGAAAACATCAGCACCATACTGTACTTCTGGAATTTGGCTATTGAGAATATTTTCTGAATTTGACCCCAGAAGCAAGGGAAATATAGGCAAAAATAAATGAATGGAACTATATCATACTAATAAGCTTCTGCACAATAATAATAAAAAAAAAACCCGCCAACAAAACAAAAAGGCAACCAACCAAGTAGGAGAAAAGCTCCCAACAAGGGATTAATATTCCAAAATGCATAAAGAACTCAATACAACTCAACACCAAACAAACAAACTCACTATCCTATTAAAAAATGGGCCAAGGACCTGAACAGATGCTTCTCCCAAGAAGTTATACAAATGGCCAACAGAGATATGAAAAGATGTGCCACTCCACTAGCTAATGGGGAAATGCAAATCAAAACCAAAATGAGATGTTACCTCACACCTGTTAGAATGACTTCTGTCAATAAGACAAGTAATAACAAGTGTTAGAGAGGTTGGAGAGAAAAAGGAACCCTCATTTACTGCTGGTAGAAATGTAAACTGGTACAGCCACTGGGGAAAAGAGTAAAGAGATTCCACAAAAATTAAGAAACCTCTCTTCTGGCTAGCTGCCAACATTTTTGAAATATTTGTTCTCAAAGATACATGCACCTCTATGTTCACTGCAGCATTATTCATGGTAGCCAAGACATGAAAACAACCAAAGTGCCCTTTGATAGATGATTGGATAAAAAAGGATGTGGTTCATCTAATCTAATAAAAGAGCAATATGCAAATTGACCATCACTCTAAGACATCTAAGCCATGCCCACCAGCCAAGCCAGGCCTCCCAGCCAATAAGAGTGGCTGTATGCAAATTAACCCAGCCAAGATGGAGGCTGGCAGTCACGGAGCTAGAGTAAACAGGAGGCTTCATTGCAACTGCCTGACTAGGCCGGTGGGCCTCTGCTAAAGCAACAATGTTTCAATTATAGAAGCCACAGAGCTGAAGCAAACAGGAGGCTTCCTTTGCCTGCCTAGGCCTCCACTTAAGGTAACAAAGTTTCAATTATAGAAAATAAATAAACCCCCGAAACCTGATTCCAGCCAGCCTCGCTGGGACGTTGGGTCAATGGGAGCTGTGGGCAGCCTAAAAACAGCCCTCAGCCCCTCACCCAGGCTGGCCACACCCCCATGGGGTGAGGGTTTCCACTAGGGGAGCTTGGCCAGCCTGCAAACAGCCATCATCCCCTCACCCAGGCTGGCCAGGCATGCCAGCAGGTGGACATCCCCTGAGGGGTCCCAGACTGCGAGAGGGCACAGGTTGGGCTGAGGAACCCCCCTGAGTGCATAAATTTTTGTGCACTGGGCCCCTAGTATACAATAGAATACTATTCAGCCACACGAAAAAATGAAATACTGTCATTTGTGACGTGAATGGATCTTAAGAGTATCATGGTAAGTGAAAACAGAAAACGTTAAGAACCATATTATTTCCCCCATACGTGGGATATGAAATTAAAAGTAACAATAGACAAATAAGAACAACAAATAAATACTCATAGACCCAGACAACGGTATGATGGTACTGGAGAAAAGGGAGGAAGTAAAGGGTAAAGGAGGCCAAATACATGGTGACAGAAGATGATTTGACTTTGAGTGGTGGGCACACAATGCAATATACAGATCATATTTCATAGAAATATACACTTGAAATATAACTTTATTAACCAATATTACACCAATTAAAAATTGAAAAATATATGCAAAATTGCATACACACACACATATATGTAGATATAAGTATACACATTTGCACATGTATATGTATACATGTATACACATATACATGTACATATATGTATATGTGTGTTTGCATATACATTCATATATACATACATGTGAAAACATAGAGAGGAGCCAATTAAGAAATCATCTGAGAAATTATCAGATTATCATACTTCCCATCTCACAGGAGAAAATTCATAACATAATATAGTCTTTATTTCTTAATAGTGCTCCTTGGAGTTATACTTGAACAGATTGCTTACATGTATTGTGACTGCTGTGGAAAGCACCCTTCTACTAGAATTGCACTTCGATTAGAATTGTATTTCAGAGACATTTATTGACGCTTTATACTCCAAAGAACATTGAGCAAAAGAATGTTAGTCCAACTCTCATGGAACTTATTTTCAAAGTGCCTCAGCCAGTCTAGCTTTCATGTTAAACAATGCTTCAGAAAAACATGCATGAAATAGATTTCTATTAAATGTATGGATTTCAAGATTATAACTTGAATTTACAACGTGGACATTATTTTTATGAAGACTCAACTGCATAGATCGCTACAATTGTCCAGACATTAATTAGGTCACAAATAAGACTTTATGTACAAAACAATGTGTGCCTGCCACTACCCTATTCAAATATCACCCCTCTTGGAAGCCTCACTGGGTTCCCCTGAGGCAGATATAATTACTGTTTCTTGAACTGTCCCCAGCATTGTACACACTTTTATAAGAGCCTGTGTCCTAGGAAACAGAACTGACTTATTTGTCTCCCCTGCTAGACTGTTTTAACCATCTTTGTATGCTCAGCACCTAGTACATGGTTTAACACATGGCAAGTGTTCAAAAAAAAAAAGTACTTGAAGGTGAGGGGCAGGGGGAGGGAGGCAGAGGGACAAAAAGGAGGGGAGGAAGAAAGGGTTTCCCTAACACAAGGAAATTAGGGGAAAATATTCTCGTTCCGATGAAACAGTTGTTTGTCCAGCAAGTTTCCTTTTACATTCCTTGTCACAAGGTAATTAGGATCATTCTAGGTCATTTCACAGTGATGACTGGGACTGCTTCGAAAGTATGAACCCCGTGTTAGACTGGTGCTTCATGTCCTGCTATGCCATATGAATCGTTTCCCTTATGATCGCAGGACACTAAAATATTTGACAAATATTATCTTGCCAAATGAGTATGTGTAAAAATTGTCCTCGGGGCTTCCAGTGATGACAGAGTATGCACACCAACAATATAAACAGGCTTCCCCCACCCCCAGGCAACATTTTCACTCCCTTCTCTCCAGCGCATGTGGCACATTCCTCTAAGGTAGCATTCAGTTCAGTGTAGTCTGTTGTGTTTTCCCTGCCTTATCACACCGTAAGCTTCTTGAGGACAGATAGTGTGTCTCTATCTTTTTATCTCCAACACAGGGACTGGCATATGGGAGATGTTCCATATTTATCTCGTGAATGACGAAACAAATAAAAGAACATTTTGAACTATTTCTATTGAATACTTTAAAAATGTCCAGGCAGCATTGTTGTCTGATATTCAACCTTAGAGGCACCTCCAAAATTAGCTACCAACAAGAGTTAAGAGTTATCGCCTGACCACGTGGGGGCAACATCATAATCACAAAGGGGCCTTAGCATTAGCATCATAATCACAAAGGCTCTGTGTCTTAGGAAGTTTCATGGGAGGACAGAGACCCTCTGATCTGTAATAATATCTAGCAATAATCATATATTTCATATGACACCTGATAAACTCAGAGATGTTTGAAGACCTTTAAATTGAGAAGTAAAAGTTTGCTCAGTTAGTTGGAGAATCATCTAGTACACTAAAAAGGTTGTCGATTTGATTACCGATCAGGGTATATACCTAGGTTGCAGGTTCATTCCCTAGTTGGGGCACATTCAGGAGGCAATTGATGATGGATGGGTGCTTCTCACATAGGACTGTCTCTCTCTCTCTCTCTTCCTTTCAATAAAAAATATTACCCTTGGGTGAGAAAGAAGAAGAAGAAATAAAAGGAGAATGAGGAGGAGGAGGAGGAGGAGGAGGAGGAG
>PVJC01032977.1:0-19613 GCA_004026665.1 Murina feae
GGGACCCCTCGGGGGATGTCCACCTACTGGCATGCCTGGCCAGACTGGGTGAGGGGCTGATGGCTGTGTGCAGACTGGCCAAGCCCCCCAGTAACGTCCCTCACCCCATTGGGTTGTGGCCAGTGTGGGTGATGGGCTGAGGGGTGCTTTTAGGCTGCCCACAGCTCCCATTGACCCAATGTCCCAGCAAGGCTGGCTGGACACAGGTTTCTGGGGTTTGTTTATCTTCTATAATTGATGCTGTTCCTTTAAGCTGAGGTAGGTTGAGGTAACAAAACCTCCTCTGCTTCACAGCACTTCTATAATGAGACATTGTTACTCTTAGTAAGTCAGGCCAAGCCTGCTGTTTCCTTCAGCTCTGGAGGATTCTATGATTGATACATTATTGCAAACATGTTTCGGAGCCTGCCCGCCAAGGGCTGCAAACAGTTTCGGTTTCACTCCTGTTGCAATAGAAGCTGCCGTTTACTCAGGTCCGTGAGTGGCGGCTTCCATGTTGGCTGGGTTAATTTGCATACAGTCGCTCTGATTGGCTGGTGGGCATGGCTTACCCCCCTCCCAGAGAAACGGTTAATTTTAATATTACACTTTTATTAGTTAAGATTGATTTCAGAGAGGGAGGGATGGGGGGGAGAGGGAGAGAAACATCAATGAGGAGAAGGAATTATTGATTGGCTGTCTCCTGTATGCTCCCTACTGGTGATTGAGCCTGCAACCCAAGCATGAGCCCTGACTAAAAATTGAACTGTGACCTCCTGGTTCATAGGTTGATGCTCAACCATTGAGCTAGGCCAACCAGTCTGTCTTTGCTTTGAAATCTGAAAATGGTGAATGGTACAATGTTTTCTGCTAGATTTTCAACATAGGAATCTCAGCTTATCTGCCCAAAGATCAATAGTCACGCATTAGAGAGTGGGTTTTCAGTTTTTTATTCTACATCAACTTGAAATTGAAATATTGCTCCTAAAACCTTTATCTGGAGCAGGGTCTGATCCTGTGGTAAGACCCAGTAAAGAACTACCCAGATGCCTATGATGGGACTTTGTGGGTGAGGAGTATTTCCAGATTATAGAAGACCACTCACAGGACTAGAATAGCATATTTTACCTGAATCCTGCAACCTTGATGGAAGAAAATTTCAAAGTCATATTCATAATTTATGAGTCTCAAAATATTTAAGTAAATGTTTTCTAGAGTTGTCTTCCTGAAACAAGACTAGAAAAGCTAAAAATGTTATTTTATCCAAAAAAATAAATTCAAAGATTGAAGTTCAATGTTAAAAGAAAGGCCAATTCTGCTCAAAAGAAGAAACTCAATCAAAGCAGAGTTATTTGACTTTATGTTGTCATTCAGAGTCACTGTCTCAAGTGGAAGTTAAGGACTCTCACAGAACGGACTTGGGATCTGGATAGTGTAACTTTAGTTATTTTTTAAATTAAACATTTATTGAGATGACAATGATTAACAAGATTATATATGGTGATGAAAGAAAATTTGGATTGCATAACTTTGGATGCTATCTTGTGCTCTATTTTTTTAAAATATGTTTTTATTGATTTTGGAGAGAGAGGAAGAGAAATAGAAATAGAAACATAGTTGCGAGAGAACCATGGCTGCTTCCCACAGGGCCCCTACTGGGAGTTGAGCCTGCTGAGGGGGAAACTGATCTTGCAAGGCATGTCAGGCCTTAAAAACTGTGAATAATACGCTGCCCTTTGTGGGGAGGACACATCATCAACACCGGGGGGGGGGGGGCCTTCCTGTGAGTCCATGAAAGGGGGCAGGACCATATCTGCAAGACAAAGACCCCAGAAGGTTATAAAAAGCAAAGCCTCTACGTGTTACTTCACTCTGATTTGGAAATTATTCCCAGAGTCCACCAGTGTTACTAAAAGGGTCCCTCCATTTCTCTAGGAAGCATACTTGGTGTTTCTTTGCTCTTCTGTGACACTGCAACTTCAGGCATGTGCCCTGACTGGTAATCGAACTGTGACTTCTGGTTTCATAGCTTGACACGCAACCACTAAGCCACACTGGCCAGGCTTGGTCTCTCTACTTTGAACACACTCTTGTGTCCGTGTGTGAATAACAAAAAAATGTAGCATAAAAAGTTGTGTGTTGGCATCAAGGCCCAGGAAAATGCATGAAATCACATAGGGCATCTGTCTTCAGTCCCTTTGCCTTTAGACATAAATGAAGATTCAGGTACAAATGGAAATGTCACTCTTTTCCCAATAATCTTCATTGGCCTCTTATCCTTAGACAATCTTCCTAAAATTATAACTTCACTCAAAACTGCTTACAGTTTCAAAATACACACCCGTGCTCACTTCCAAACAGGAAATACCACCAACCTCCTCCTACGTATATAGAAAATCTGCAGTTGCCACTCTGTAAGTGCATTCTGTCACCCCACATAGCTGTAGGGTTTTTAGCATATTTACAGATACCACATGATATTTTGGCCACAGCCAAAATTTTCCTGGTCAAAGGTCTCTGAGCTTCTTTCTTCTAAATCATCTTATTCCTCCCACTTTTTCCTTTCCATGACAACAAATTTACACATATCTCTCTTCCTCTCTGTCTCACTCTCAGTCTCTCTCTCTTTCACACACACACACACACACACACACACACACACGCTGACACACACGGCCTCTTTGAGTGTTCCCTTCTTTATACTATTTCCTTAGTTCCACTAGATATAAATCACTGCATAAACTACAGGACTGAAGACCTGGGAGCCCCAACCCCTTGCTGTTAAGCACAGGTTTATAGACTTGTTATTTTCATTATTGCTTTATAAACAACAGTGCTTGAAGCAATGTGTAGGTTAAGTAAAGGAACACTGAGGATTTCAATCGCAGGGATGTGTGGAAGCCATGGGCTGCGAAAGAACACTTGTACTTTTGAATGTGAAACAGCCAGATCTGAAACACATTAGCCCTGCTTTCAAGATTGGGTTAGTTTAAGAAGGGACGTTTCACTGCAAGCATAGCTGACTCTTTCTAGACACTGCATATTACTGAATTTTCAGCAGCAGCTTGGACACCTGATCTAGTGGGTCAGGTAGAATTGACCTATGGGAGGAGCAAGGACATTTTCAGTTGTGGTTTTTGCTTGTTTGTTTTGCTTTGCTTTCACTTTTATCATTAGCATTCTTATTTATTACTAGTTAAATCATTAATGTGTTTTCTTTTACTGAATGGCAATGTTCTCTTAAAGGAAGAAGGAAAATTACTTGATTTTTGTCATTTAACATTTGTAATTGGGGACCCTCATTTGGGCATATTCTTTAAGCCATTTGATATAATTTAATGTGACTATGCCTATTTCAGTTTATATTATAAAATACATCTAGGGTGTATTATTACTTTATTTTATAAAGTTTAGTATTTAACTTGCAATGCTTTTACATCCTTCTATTAAAGAACATCTCTAGCTAAACTTACAAAAATCCTTTGTTAGTTCCTGATGTAATTATTGATTCAATGCTGCTGCTATTACTGCTTCTACTCCACACTGTAAATAATTTAATAAAGCACTTTCACATTCATAATTTCAATAACATACTCTAACTTAATAGAAAGATTTTATTTTCCTATTTAATAATGAAATAAAGACTTCAGGAAGGCACGGACATGTGGAAAAATTTCTGATAAGCACCAAAGCCCAGAATGAAACAGTTTTGCTCTTCAGAGCTCTTTCCTGTACAGTTGTTTGAATTTGATAATAAGACATGATTTAACATTAAGGTATATCACATGAAACTACTGTGGATGGAGTTTACTAGTTTGTTGACTATGATACAATTCAATCTATTAAATTTAAATCACTAAACTAAACATTAAAAATAACTTTATAATATCTAGGTTATAATATACCTTCTAAAAATGTTGACTACATATATCACACCCCACGGTATAATATAATCTTCATGAGAAAATAGCAAATAATTTCAAGAAACATATTGTTTTGTGAAAATAGAAACTGTAAATATTTTTTAAGTAGAAAACAATTTAAGGGTATTGTTAATGTGATAATGAGCCAGTTCTGTAGAAGCTGGAGTATCAGGGGCCACATTAGATTGGAGGTAGTATGAGAGAAATTGTTTACTTCTTAAAGATTACACATAAAAACCTTCAGATCTCACCACTGAAATGATTCTGTCCAGATGTGGACAATGGTTGAATCACGCGATAGCAGGCATGTCCTCCTTGCTGTGTTATCTTCCTCTTGGATTCTCGCAGGAATTACTGCTGCCCCCAGTGGCTGAAATGTAGAGTTGCCTTCTTCCCGTGTTCAAAGTGTTCCAACTAACAGAAGTGCCGACAGGCTTTCCTTTCTTATACATAGCTCTAGTAGCCCTTAACTTACAAAAATAATCGGTTAACTACTTAGAACAATGGGGAAACAAGATGGAAATGTAAAAGGTTCTGAGCTTTCAAAGCAGTTTATGACCCTCCTACTATAGTTAATTTGCTCAGTGGGAAGACCCTGATCTATTAAACCTCACTCCAGAGTCCCAGCCACCACACCTTTACCCTGACGAACACATAAATTTTTAGGAACTTCCTACTTCCTTGCTTTTTAACTCCCAGTTTGCTGCTAAACAGAGAAAACTCTTTACAGCCAAAATGAGACTGAAAACAATCTCCTAGGGTCCCTGAAGGTGGCTAACGAGGATCTTTATTGAGTTTGTTTTCTGGTCTGAGAGAAACAGCTTTTCCACAACTGATTTTACAAACCTATGATGACTGACAGGATAAATAAGCTGAATTCAATGAGAAAATCAAGTCTTCTTTTTCTGGGAACAGAATTACCCCATACAAGCGCAGTGATATAGCAAGCCCATTCAAGTAATTATAATATTTCTACAATAGAAATTGTTTATTTATATTACCAGAAGCAGAGGGAGGTTACCATACGGTTATGTCATAGTAAGGGGACGATTTGAAAAAAATGAAAAAAAGTTTTAATACGCTTCCTGAAAGATGCTACACAAAAGGGGAGGCATTATTATTTACCATGCTATCTTGAGCCTGTTAGACTTATGAAAATAACCTTATTTTCCCAAGAATGGAAAATGGGAAAAGAAAAAAAGAAAGAAAATGTGCCTGCTAATGAACCTGTAATCATCAGCTTCTTAATGAAAAGAATGTGAGGAAAGACAGGAGGAGAGGCGGGGAGGTGCATTAGCCAGGTCATCCCTTGTGCCCCGAGAGGCATCATGTTGCTTACAACATCAATAAACTTTCTTCTTTAAAAGAATTATTTAGTCTGCAAGCAGCAAATAAAATTTTATTTTTTCCTCACACATAAAGTTTGTCCCAGACAGACCACCAGCCAGTAGTTAAAAAAATCAAATACCCAAAACCTCAGGGTTTATTTGATGTTATAGATCAGATTATTAAAAGTCACATGTGGGAATAGGATTATAAATGTGTAAACTTCCTTTCATAAAAGTCACAACAGAAATGTGAAGCCTGTATATTCTCATTATTTGCATTTTTATTTGGAAAGTTAAAAATATGTGATGTTTATTAGGGGATCTGCAGGTGTTAGATATTTGACAAAACCTTTCAAAGGATCAATCATAAAATTAACCCAAAGCACAGGCCATATGATTAAGAAATGGAAGAAGAGATCTGAACTATTGTTAGACTGAGGATAGATATTAGAAGCTTTAGTTACAGGACAGATCATCCAGCAAAACCATCTTTAGCATGTCATTCAATCAATGATATATATTGAATGCCTACTAAGTTGTCAAATATGTAGAAATGGTAGCTAATGATGAGTACTTATTCAGTGTCAAGCTATGCCCAAGTGTTTCACATGGATTATTCCATGCTCAGAGTCAAACTGTTAGATAAGTGCCATTTCAGATGAGGATTCTGAAGCACAGAAAAATTAGATAATTTGTTTAAGATTACACAGCTATTAAGAATGGAGTTGGGATATGAAATCAGGACATGCTAAGATATGCTTCTCTTTAAATTTATCATACAACCCAGAATTTTTATTATAGGTGTCTATCTAAAAAAAAACATACTTGCACATTAATCCTTATAGCTCTGTTATTCACAAAAGCCAAAAATTACAGATCATTAAAATTTCCATCAGCTGGTAATGGTAAAGGAAAAGGGATTATGCAGATATAACTAGGTTCCAAATCATGTAGTTCTGAATTAATCAAAAGGGAGAATCTTCTGGGTGGGCCTGACCTAATTTGGTGACTATTTAATTTTTTAATTTATGTATTTACTAGGAACCTGGTGCACAAAAATTTGTGCACTCGGGGTGGAGGGAGTCCCTCAGCCCGGCCTGTGCCCTCTCACAGTCTGGGACCCCTCAGTGGATGTCCTATGATGGCCCCAGTCTGCCAGGTGCCTTCTGTGTGGGTGTGTGTGTGTGTGTGTGTGTGTGGCCACTGGGGACCTGCCCCCAGCCGCATCAGAGGCTCGGAGCAGTCCTCCTGTGTGTGTCTACCTGCTGGGGCCTGCTCCCAGGCACACTGTGGAGGCTTGGAGCAGGCACCCCTTCTATGTTGATCTCTCAGACTCTTGCCCTCCCCTGCATGTTGTTCTCTTTTTTGAGCTGTGGCCAGGACTGGGTGCTGCCTGCCTCCCAAGCTTGCCTACTGCCCATCTTCCTCCAGCCACCAGAAAGGAGGGAAAACCCTGCCTCATGGTCAGGCCAGCCTTTTCCTGCTCCCTGATCCCCAGAAGGGGTCTGGAGAGCCGCCAAGCAGGACCCCAGCCCCCAAGAGCTTGCTTTCCTGCTCTCCAGTGGCCCCCAAAGGGCCTGGGGAGCCACCAAGCAGGCCACCGACTCTTTTCCACTCACCGGTCCCCTGCTGCCTTCCTTTCCCACTTCCCGGTGCCGCCAAGGGGTTTGGGGAGCTGCCAAGCAGGCCCCTGGCCCCTGCAGCCTTGCTTTCCCGCTCCCCGGTGCCCCGCAAAGGGCCTGGGCAGCTGCCAAGCATGCCAAGACTGCCCCGCTGCCTCTTTCCCACTCCCCAGCCTGCCACCTTGCTTTCCCACTTCCTGGTGCCCTGCAAGGGGCCTGGGAAGCCCACCAAGCAGGCTGCCGACCCTCTGCTGCCACTTTCCCACTCCCCGATGCCCCTCCAAGGGCCTGGGAAGCCCACCAAGCAGGCCACTGACCCCCTGCCGCCTCTTTCCCACTCACGGGTCCTGGGTCCTGTGCTCTCCCGCCTTGCAGCCGCTCTGTGCACTCGGGAGGTCCCTCAGCCCGGCCTGTGCCCTCTCACAGTCTGGGACCCCTCGGGGGATGTCCACCTGCTGGTGTGCCTGACCAGCCTGGGTGAGGGGCTTTAAAGCTGCCCAGAGCTCCCATTGCCCAACGTCCCAGCAAGGCCGGCTGGATGCAGGTTCAGGAGTTTATCTCCTATAATTGATGCTGTTCCTTTAAGGCAAGGCCTTTTACTAAGGAAGCCTCCTCTGCCTCACCTCGCGGCTTCTATAATGAAACAATTGTTACACTTAATTGTTGCAAATGTGTGTTTTGCTTCAGGCCAAAGGCTAAGGAGTCAGCGAGCAGGTAGTTTCGCTTTTGCTCCTCCTGCAACGGATGCTGCCTAAACGTTTCCTCAGGTCCGTTAGTGGCGGCTGCCATGTTGGCTGGGCTAATTTGCATACAGTCGCTCTGATTGGCTGTGGGCGTCCCGGAGAAATGGTTAATTTTACTATTCTGCTTTTATTAGTTTAGATTTTTAAATTTACTTTATGGAGTTTCTCAATTTTTTAATTTTTATTGTTTTTGTTGTTAGTTCCATGAAACCATATTTATCTTAGTAGTTTTAAATGTTTTATTTGGATCCTGTGTCTTTTTGACATCTTTGTACAGGTGGCCATGGGTGGATCCCATGTCTAGTCATTACCAGTTCAAATGCTGCTTTTTAAAAATGTACTTATTTTCAGATGATAATTTTTTTATTTATTTAATTTATTAAGGTGATATTGGTTAATAAGATTATAAAGATGTAAAGTATGCAAATCTATAGTATATCATCTATGTATTGCAAATTCAGGTATCCTTCTATCACCATATGGATGAGCTTTATTTATTTTATTTTTTTATTATTATTTTTTAAATCCTCACCCAAGGTTATGTTTATTGATTTTTAGAGAGAGTGAAAGAGAGAAAGAGAGAGAGAAGAGAGAAACATCAGTGTGAGAGAAATACATCCATTGGTTGCCTCCTGTACAAGCCTTGACCAGGGATTGAACCCTCAACCTAGGTATGTGCCCTGACTAAATTGAAACTGCAACTTTTTTGGTATGTGGGACAATGCTCAACCAACTGAGTTATCTGGCTGGGCCCATATGGATGAGCTTTGTAATGTGAGTCCAGGCCTTTCATGAAGGAGAGATTTGATGTAGGAGAGATCCTTTTATTGGCCTTGAAGAAACTTGTAAACTACCTGTGGAGGAGGCCATGTGTCAAGAACCTAAGCAACTGAAAAGAGTCCCCTACCGATAGCTAGCTATGAAACAGATTTCAGTCTTACAACCACATGCAACTAAATCTGCCAAAAAACCAATGGGCATGGAAATGGCTTATTCTTTGGTCAGGCCTCTCCTAAGAGCACAGCCTGGATGATATCTTGCTGGAGGCTAAGACCAGCAGGTCATAATTATGCAAAAAGTCCTTCAGAAGGCTGATGGACCTTGGGCTTTTAGCAAAGGCTGAAAGCTATGCACCAATTGTCCTGTCAAGACAATAATGGCTCTAGGCAATCCCCTAACCTGAATCCTGTTAGTGTTTACCAAACCTTACCTTTGATATGTGTATTTGCATTGCTAAAGGGCAAATGTATAGTTTAGTAAATAAAAGCAAAGTGGATAGAAAAGTCAGAGAGCCACTCCACTAGAGGATGAGATCTCACCTGACTTTCCCCCATGCCTTCTAAATTTATATCTCTCCTCTAGTATCTGTTTATGCACAGCCCCTTCTCCAGATTCCTGAACCCTTGCTGCAAAAGGCTCTGGCAATATCTTGTTTGTAGCTGGTGTTACAATGACCAAGAGGGCCCAATTAGCCTGGACTACTGACCTACAGAAATTGTATGATCAAAATGGATATTGTTTTAAGCTACTATGTTTGTAGAATTTGTTACACAGCAATAAAAATCTAATTTGCCATGCATTGTATTATTATGTTTACTTGAAACATCCAGAAGGGAGCCTTAAAACCCTGAGGGGGGAAAACACACCTGTGGTTCTGGATAGAGAACAAAGGGATCCTTGGTGTGTGAAGAGTGTGTGATGTGTATGGGATCTTGTGTATGAACTGACATAATGCTGAGACCATCACCAAGAGTATGTGTGTTGAACAGATTTAAAGAACTATAGCAACAGCTTTTAGAAATTAACTACAATATACTAGTAAGTCCAAATCTTAGACCAAACTGATATGCAAGCAGCATATCAAAACAGTATTCGCAAGGTCTTGGAAATTTAAATTGCCATCAAGACCATCACCCAAAGGTGAGACAGGATTTGTTTTCTGACCCTGACTGGGTTGATTGCTTGATAAAACAAAATAAAAGCAAAATATATATATATATTTTTCCTCCAGATATATTTCTAAAAGTCCAGAAAATAATGAAAAATTACACAATCTATAAAGAACCAGAAAAATATGACTATGACCAATTCTCAAGGGAAAATATGATCAACAGATTCTTACACTGTGATGACCCAGATGTTAGACTTTGAATCAGCTATTTTGATCATCTTTCATGAACTCTTTGTAATAAATGGAAATATTGAGGGTTTCATGAAAAAGGTAGAAAAAGCTTTCATGAAACGTAATTAAATTGCTAAGAATCAAAGATAGAGAAACAAATCATGAAAGCAGACAGAGCAAAATAACATTACATATGAGGCACTACTTATCAGAAACAATGTAGGCCAGAGTACAGTCAAAGAACACCTTTAAAGTATTGAATGAAAATAACTGCCAAGCCTGAATTTGATATCTAATTAAAATATCCTTCAGAAATGAGGGTTAAATAAAGCATCCTGTCGTATGGAAAAACTAAGAGTTCCTCCAGCAGATCAGATATAGAAGAAATGCTAAAGAATTTGTTCAGACTAAAGTGAAAGAATACCAGAAAATAATTAGAAAATTCAGTAATAATGGTGTAGGACAACACAATGCAATATAGCTTGCCAAATTTAATAGATTATTTTTTCTGCTTTAAAATTCCATAAAGTATGCATGACTTTATTTTTTTAAAGCATGACATTGTCTTCAATGCGTGCAGAAGTATTAAATATAGAAACAATAATATAAAAGATGAAGAATAAAGGAATCTATATGTGTATAAGGCTTTGATGTTTCACTTCAAATGGTGTAATATTAACTGTATCAGACTATGAAAAGTTAGGAATGTACATTTATAATCCTTAGAGTAAATACTAAAATATTAGTAAAAAATTCAAAATGTAGATTAAAATGGAATACAGAAAATATTTATTTATTTTTTTAAAAATATATTTTAATGATTTTTTTACAGAGAGGAAGAGAGAGCGATAGAGAGTCAGAAACAGTGATGAGAGAGAAATATCGATCAGCTGCATCCTGCACACTTCCTACTGGGGATGTGCCCACAACCAAGGCACATGCCCTTGACTGGAATCGAACTTGGGACCTTTCAGTTCACAGGCCAATGCTCTATCCACTGAGCCAAACTGGTTAGGGCCAGAAAAATATTTAAATAATCCAAAAGAAGTCAGAAAAAAAGAGATTACAAAAAGAGATGACATCAAGAAAAATAATAAAATGGTGTACCTGGACCCAAACAAATCAATAGTGAAACTAAATTCAAATGGTCTAGACACAATAACTAAAATCCAGTAATTATCAAATTGGAAAAAAGATCCCACAACATATTCAACTATGTCTACAAGCAACCTATTTTAAATGTAACATGGAGAAAAACATTTTAAAAGTAAAATGATGAAGAAAAACATTTTAGAGATTGTGATTTTTATTTGATTTGTTATGCTGATGAGAAAACAAGCCGTGAGAATTATGCTTCACAAACATTGCATTATTGATGCATTGTTGTGATGTGGCTTTATATTGATTGTATGCAGAGGAAAAGTAACATTGGAATTAAGGTAATAACCACATGTGCAAACCAAGCACAATTCCCTGGCACAGCCCTTAGCAAAAAGTTCTTTCAGTTAGGAGATAATTGATATTGGTGCATGCAGGTCAGTCATTGCTTTGAAGGATAAGCTTTGAATAGCTTTATTTATTTAAAAAAAATCATTCTATTGGCCCACAATAGCTGGAAGAAGCCTTCTGAATTCTCCACTTGTGTCCCTTTCAAACATTATGCCCAGGGGTTTCTGTTACATCTGACTGCATATCTGTTTCATTTGTTCAAAGTCAGTCTCACTTCAAGTATACAAACACTAACAAAAAAACCTCAAGTGATTATATTAGTATTATGATGTCATATTCATAAGCCATATCATACTGTTGATGTTTATTTGCCACATCACCCAGCAACATTCTTCTAAAGTGTAATACTGTAACAGCTCATATTCCCAGCAGTTCAAGGTGTCTACCTAAAATTTTAAATGCAATGTTCTAAATTAGTTGATAAGATTAAAATTCACATTGTAAATAATATGCGTAAATAATATGCATTAATACCTGTAATTATTTATTGCCATGCAATTGCAACAGTGCAAGATTTCTGAAATGTTTCCTAATTTAGTCTCCCCAATAAATGAGCTGGTTTCTCTCTCCTTTACCCAATTCATATAAAGCTCAGTTTTGAGATCAGAATTGGGGTGCATGAGTATATTATTTAAAGAGGATAAAAGCCTGAAGCTTGTTCCTTCTGTTCCTTAGGAACTGATAGATGGGAGTGAGAGGTATAGCATTAGAACCAACAGAGCCAGGTTCTCTGACATGTAGTTCTCTATCTTGTGTTCTATCTTGTCTTTGGTCCAGAGAAGAAGTGGGTTAAAGTAACTGATGGAAACTCAGAGGGAAGCCTCCCTCCCTCCTATATACCATCCTATATAATAAAGAGGGAATATGCAAATTGACCATCACTCTAGTCAATTTGCACACACAGCTGAGGCTAAGTTTCCATAACGAGCCTTAAGGAGCAATCAGCAGGGACCTGAGGCTGCACACACACTGACCTCCTTCATGGGGCTTGACAGAAGACCTCAGGCTGCTTGCCCCGCCCTAGGACCAGGCCAGAGGAACTCAGGCTGCACCCTCTCCCCTAGTGCCAGGCTGGGGGACCTCAGGCCATGCCCTCTGCCCTGGCCCCAGGCCAGGAGACCTGAGGCTGTGTCCCCCCACCCAGCGGGATTTGATGGGGGCCCTCAAGGTGTCCCCTCTGCCCTGGTGCTGAGCCAGGGGACCTCAAGCCATGCCCCTCACCCCAGCACCAGGCCAGGGGACCTCAGGCTCTGCCCCCTGCCCCAGCGCCAAGCTGGGGGATCACAGGCCACTCCCTCTGCCCAACAGGGCTTGATGGGGGACCTCAGGCTGTGCCTCCCTGCCCTGGCACCCAGTGGACCTGAGGTTGCATCCCCCCACCTGGCAAGGCTTGACATGGTGGGACCAGCTGGGTCTGGATCTAGCCCAATGAAGGGGGGCCATCCAGGTTTGGGTCTCGAGCGATTTTGAGGTGCACGTGGGTGGTTGAAGACTTGACTCTGGGTTCCATGGTGCACCCGACTCTGACAGGAGGAAGATTTTCATATACGGTTTACTAATTTTCTTTAATCTCTGACACTTCTACTATAGAGAAAGGGCAAATAGCAATATTAAAATATTTCCTCTAATTAATCAATCCCCTTTTAATGTGCACGAATTTCATGCACTGGGCCACTACTGTGTTAAGAATATAGGATACAAACCGTGGTAGAGGGGAGATTGCTATTCCTGAGAGTATGGTGCTGATGGGAGAAGCTGGAAGAGCAGCCAAGTTGAGAGACAATAATTGTGTCACTGGGCTTCCATGGAGGTCCACTGTAGCCATTCCATACCTTCAGCTGCAGGGTAAAACAGTAAGACCAGCGGCTGGATAGAGGTAATGACAGAAACTTGGCAGCATCACAGCAGTATCAGTAAGAGCTGAGGGTTGGCTGAATCATCCCCAGGAACCACCCCTGGGCCTCCACCACCAACCAGAGAGTCTTATCTTGAGTTACATCAGCTGCTGACTTCAGCAGGATAGGCAGTGACCAGGCAGAGGGGAAAGTTGCCTCTTCAGCCAGAATGCATGAAAGGATACCGAGGAGAATCCATTGCCCTTTGTCCTCGTACCATCATGTTACCTGAAGCATATTTTATTCCCACAATTCTCTGAAGTATCTCCTCTGTCTCTTTTGATAGAAGCAAATTAATAGGAGGGACAATTTTAAAAATAATAAATGAATGAGTCATTCAGAAAGGTCTCTGTGAAATAGCTTTGATGGAGTGGTTGGATTTAGAATGTGAAGAACAAGAAACGGAAGGTGACACCCAGGTGTTAGGGGATGGCAAAGACCTGAGGAACTTCCTTTTCAAAGGGGGTGGATGGGTGGAAATCCATAGTTCTATTCCAGCCAGGTTAAATTTCAGATGCCTAGTAGATCTACACATGCAGATGTCCAATTGTTGAATAGAAAATCTGTGGTTGCTTGGGGAAGAAGTCTGGAAGAGTAACATAAAGCTGAGAGTCATCAGTATGTACAGATATTTGAAGTCTAGGAAGAGTATGTCAAGAGAAGGTTGAGAACCCACAGAGAGAAGACTATAGACCTAAAGGCACTGTATAGAGGTCTTGTGAAGGAGGCTGCATCACTGTAGCTACAATCAGTGTATCGTCCACAGGAAAGGACTGAAAATAGTTGAGGTATTTATCAGTCTGGTGGAAAAACACAGACTCAATGGTGATAAAATTCTGTAGAATTGAGGACTTTGAGAACATTTGCGATTTAGGTAATATTTTGGCACAGAAAAGAGGAGAAATGAAGAAAGCATGCTCTGGCAAATTGTGAGAGTCAGATATCCACATTCTGTTTATTTCCACTAGAACTTGATGAATCTGGGACAACAGCTTCCAAACTGAACAGCTGGAATATGAGATCCATCACACACACTGTGGAAGCTTGAGCTCCCATCGCTTTTTATCCTGTGTATTAATAAGTCTTGAGCATGCAAAAGGAGCAAATTTAGTTAGGATAATGTTTTGTACTTCTTTGTGGGATTATGAATCCTTAATGTTATTGTCTCTACTGATGTTTGTTGGACTAGGAAGAGGCAGCTGGCTCTCTGTGGTTTTCACAAGCAGATATCCACCTCACCAGGCTATCACAGTGAGGAAAGTTTTAAATGCATAAATGAAGATGGATCATTTTCCCAGTCCCATTGCTTCTCTTTGTGGTGCTTTTTGCCCTGAGATTATACAAATGGATGGTTTTATGGCCACTGAACACAGCACAGCTGTAGATACAATACATAATACAACAAGAAATTTTTCAGAAATGGGGGAGATTATGGATACATTATCTGTGTAATGCTGTCAAGTTCAAAAGCTGCATGTGTCACAAAACCCCATATAGCACATTCTGGTCATACAAGTTAGAAATACCCTAGAGCTATTTTGAAATTATGGCCATGACTCCTTAGAATATTCTTGGCATTGTGCTTTTTTTTTTCTTTTTTAATTTATTTTGTGCTAAATGCAAACATTTTTTCATCTTTTATCATTTTATGCACATCTTTCTCCTGAAGCTAGGACCAATTCAGCATGCCCTGGTGCGAGGCGAGGCCCCCAGCATTCCAACCCATTACACCGGAGTCATCAAAGGTGCAATTTTCTTTGCGATCCACTAATTTTCAAAACAATAGAGTTTTATAGTCATTCATAAGGCAGCCCCAGGAGCATGAAACAATATTGAAATTAAGCTTAGTGTGTGAAACATTATGCACTTTTCTTCCAGCCCTTCTGCATTTATGTCTCTGTTCTCTGAGTGATAACATCACTATGAAAGCTCACAGCTACACTGGAGTGTGTCACTTTGCTTATACATGAGAGTGTAGGGCCCTTGCAAATCTTGGCTCTTCCCTGACTAGAAGCTGATTAAAGTGTGCTGGCTTGCTCTGGAGCTTGGTTCCTTCCTGTGCTTCCACTGTCATTGCCAAATACCAGCAGTCACTGACAGGGCTCCCTGGTCTGCCTCTGCCAAGTGAAATGTTTTGAAATTAAAAATCTGAAGAAATGGTGCAATGAGTGCTTGATCAGGTGGTTTCTCCTTAGGAAGCTGCTTAATGAAGGAAATTCAGCACTACCTCCCAGTGGAGGCCCAATGCAGAACTGGAATTTAAAGAAACAGGATTTCTCTCTTTTTTAAAACAGAACATGACTATGTTAAACACAAAACTTCAGTACAACCAAAAATTAAAAGACCACAGTAAAACAATAACAAAAAAAACCTGGTGTTTCATTTGCAATACATGATAAATGGTTAACATCCTCACATGATTTCTTTCTTAAATTACACAAATAAGCTCAAGGGCTCAAAGTGAGCACCTTTGTTTCTTGAGAGAGATTTATTTTTGAATATGCTTATTAAATTTCTGCGGGTCAGTCATAAGGCAGCCCCAGGATCTAGAAAAAATTTGGAGAGTGAACAAAAGGTATAAAGGAGAAAATAAAGATGATTCAAATCTCACCAAAATTTAAGTCATACTCTATATGTGTGTGTGTTTCAATATGCTTATAACACTTTTTAGTGTTCTTAAAGGTCCTGTAAAAACATAATGTTAATACTTATATAGAATATTAAATTGCATGGAAGTATCAACAATGATATCATTTATTTCTTATTATTTGGCATTTAAGTACTTTTCTATCTAATTGTACACTATTATGAATAATAATTAACATCTTAGTACATAAATCTTTTTCTACTTATGAGGTGATTTTCTTATGTTCATTTTCTAGTGGTCAAATTAGCAAGTTAAAAAGTACAAAATTTTAAAAGGCCTGTTATAAAAATACTCTCCAGAAATCACCAGTGTACACTGTAAAGCAGTGTACATTCTAAGTCATCATGACCAGCACTGAGTATTATCCCTTTTAAAGATGAAAAACCTTTCTCAGGTACAATGTTATAAAATCTGTTGAGTTACTTACCTAAAACCATATCTTCAACCTGGACTCTACCACTAATAAAGGTGATATTTGTCACCCAGAAAAAAGAAAAAAAAAGAATAAAAACACCTTTGTTTATCTGAAATAAAATTTCAAAATTAATTTGTATTTCTCTGATTGCTAATAACTCAGAAGTGTTTCACATATTTAATGCTTATTTTCACTTTTCTGTGAATTTTTTGCTTAAGACATTTGCTATTTCTCTATTGGAGTTTTTTTTATTGTTGTTTGCTTGTTGTTTTAGTTTGAGATCATTAAAGCTTACAGCTATGTTGTTTTTGTTTTGGCCAACATTTTTTTGGTTCCAAACACCTTTCCAGTTTGTCACTAACTTTTTACTAATGACTAAGATTTATTTAAATGAGTTTCAATTCTTAGTGACTTAAGTTATTTCTTTCTGGGTTTTTTATTGCTTTAATGGCTTCTAAATCTTTCCCACTTCCAAAATTAGTTAAATTGGCTAAAATTATTCTTAGTTTTAAACATTTTTAATTTAAACATTTAAACCTTTTATGTATCTGAGAATTTATTTTAGGGTGTGGGTAGTATCATGAGAATTCAGTAAAGAATTCATTGTTTCTCAATCAGTCAAGTTCCTCTTAAGTATTAAAGACTTGTATATACTAGTCCCTATTTGGGGGCTAAATATTCTACTACCTTCATTGTCACTTGTTGTAGACCATAGGATTTTCATTGTTTCTCATTAATTTTCATATTGAGTCACATACTCTTATTCTCATTGTTCTGCCATTTCAAATGTGTCACCTACAATTTCATCCTTTAGATGAAATTTGAAGTCATTATCAAGGTTAGGAAGAATGTTATCAGGATTGTAACTGAAATTACTTTAAATTTACAGAGAGTTCTCACTGCATAGTTAACTGAAGTCATACCACAAGACTGTGCAAAATAAGGATTCTGTCCAATATACAATTAACAGTGTTGTGCAAAGTGAGACTACATATATAAATTAGTTTGTGAATATATTTTATCAATAACCTTATCCAGGAATATTATTCATCTAAAAATATTTATAACTTGCAATTTATATTCCAAGCATATAAATTAATTAAATATTTTCATTTTTTATATCTATGAAAAAATATTATAGTGCTTTTTACATAGGTTGGATACATTTTAAGATATTTCCTAGTTGTTTTAAATATACTTTAAATAAACATTATTACATTAAATCTTTGACAGAAAAATTACTGATTTAGTAGGATATTTATCTTGTGTTTGATTTCTTTTCTGAATTCTCTGACTAATTTAAAAGAGACTTGTTTTGTTTATTTGTTTGTTTATTTTCTATTCATTCTCTTTAGTTCTCTGGAATAGTAAGGCAACTCTTGCCCACTCTTATGTTCCGATGATTGTATTCTTTATTTTCAATTAATCTTTTATAGAATTAAAATTGTATATAATTTCAGGATAATTTCTATATCACTAACAAGTATCACTTACTTGTTTTCCATTTGAATTGAGTGCTGCGACTTCCAGTCAAGATGGCAGAGTAGGTGAATGCTGTGCTCACCTTCTTTCAGGACCACAACAAAATTATAACTAAACTACAAAACAACCATCTTTCAGAACCAAATGAAGTCTAGTTGAACAGAAATTCTGTAACTGAGAATGTGCAGAAGCCACCTGAGACTGGTAGGAGGAGATTCAAAAGGTTTGGTTCCACACTCCTGTGGTATAAAAATCAAGAGGGATACCTCAGGTTGCAAAGGTCACCCCTGAGGAGCGAGGGGTTCCAGCCCCACACTAGGCTACTAAGCCCAGTATTCCAGGGCCAGAACCAAAATCCCCAAAACTTCTGGCCCTGAAAACCAGCATATTACTGCTAAGTGAGACAGGGAACTGCTGGAGCCCAGGTGCTTCTCTTAAAGGGCCTGCACATAGATTTACTTGTTGATGGACTCACTTACTCTGAATTCTGGTTCAGAAGCAATAACTCATAGAGCATGAAGGAAACATGAGGAAGAACTATTGTCTGGCTTCAGGGTGAGAGCTAGAATGGCAGCCTTCCCATTGACAGAAGTGCTGGCAGAAACTTTTGTTACTTTGCTGAGCCTTTCCACTGCAAGCACAGGACTGCAACATATCTGAGTCTCAATCAGCTTGAATGATGCTGTTTAGTCCACCATGGTACTTCCCTGAGATGCTGCCCCACCCAACTTGCTGGCCCATCTAAACCATTTCCAGTGGCTTTTCCATACAGATGACCTGCCTTGGCTTATGCTGCAGACATTCCTAAAATCTCTCAAAGGTTCACAAACTCTAAATAAGCAACATTAGGCCTTAGCAGCTCAGTACTTCTGGCTAAGTGGCCCCAGTGGCATCCAGCCTTGGTTTGAAGCATAGCCTCTCCCAGGCACCTGCAAGCAACAACCATCTGCAGCTCACTTTGTAGCTGATACTTGGTGACCCCAGGGAGAGCAAAGGCAGCAGCTGACCTTAGCCTGCACCAGAGTCACTCCAAAGAGGCCCCAGAACCAACACACCTGGTGGCTAGCATCAGACCACACCAGAGCACCATCCTACTACCCCCACAAATGACACATCCAGGGCAAACTCCCTAAGCACAAGAGCCCTGCTAAAGTGAATCTGACTCTGTAGGGTCAGACTCTGCACAGTAACTCCTCCATTATAGCAACAGCCAGTTCTCACAGCCAATTAGCCTGAGGGTCAATCCCTTCCATTAATGTGCCAACAGCAATCAAAGCTCAGCTATAATAGGAGGGCACACACAACTGACAAAAGAGAAACAGCTGGAGCACATGGCTCAATTGGTCAGGAAGCCTGTGTTACTGGATCCAACAGGACACCTACTATATGAGGCCACTCTACTGAGACCAGGATACCTAGCAGCCCTACGTACTACATAGAAACAAACATAGGGAGGCAGCCAAAATAAGGATACACAGAAACATGTCCCAAATTAAAGAACAGAACTAAACTCCAGAAAAATAACTACGTGAAATGGAGACAAGCAATCTACCAGATACAGAGTTCAAAACATCTAAACTAATAAAAGCGAAATATTAAAATTAACCGTTTCTCCGAGACAGGGTAAGCCACGCCCACCAGCCAATCAGAGCGGCTGTATGCAAATTAGCCCGGCCAACATGGCGGCCGCCACTCACGGACCTGAGTAAACAGCTGTTTCCATTGCGGCAGCAGCGAAAGTGAAGCTGAGCCCCTCAGCTCAGCTCCGATTAAACTGCCTCTAGCGAAACACAGCTTTTTGAAACATTGTAACAATCATAGAATCCTCCGGAGCTGAAGGAGAGAGCAGCTCCGGCCTAACCCGTAAAAGTAACAATTGTTTCATTATAGACGCTGCGAGGTGAAGCAGAGGAGGCTTCGTTAGTAGTTAGAAGGCCGCCTTAAAGGA
>PVJC01032978.1:0-19554 GCA_004026665.1 Murina feae
ACTAGAGTCCTGGTGCATGGATTCATGCACCAGTGGCGTCCCTCAGCCTGGCCTGCAGAAATCAGGTCGAAACCGGCTTCCCAACATCCCCTGAGGGGTCCTGGATTGCGAGAGGGCAGTTCTTGGATGACGCACCCCAGAACCGGGCTTTCTCCTCTCTGGTTCTGGGTGCATCACCCAAGAACCACAGCTGCCAAGTCACCACAGCTAGGCAGCTCCTGCACTGAGTGTCTTCCCCCTGGTGGTCATTGCACATTATAGCTACTGGCCAGTTGGCCGGTAGCTTAGGTTTTTATATATATAGAAGTATTATCAACTATAGTCACCATGTTATATATTAGATCCTCAGACCTTATTCATCTTATAACTGAAAATTTGTAACATTCTCCATATTTTCTTAATCTCTATCCCTGACAACAATTTTTCTACTCTGTTTCTATAAATTAGAAATTTATTTTTAAAAAAGATGCTACATATAAGTGATACCATATAGTATTTGTCTTTGTTTGGCTTATTTCATTTAGCATAATGCTCACAGGTCCAACCATGCTGTTGCAAATAACAGAATTTCCTTCTTTTTAAAGGCTGAAAAATATTCCTAGATAGACAGATGATAGACAGATAGATCTCCCACATGTTCTTGATTCATTTATCCCATTCATCTGTCGATGGACACTTAGGTTGTTTTCAATCCATACTTTTGCCTTTGTAAATAACATTTCAATGAACATGCGTGTACAAATTAGATATATTGCATTTAAACCAGAAATTAAATACAGGGAGTATTTGAGACTGCCTTTCGCCACATAATTTCAAAGTCACCTCTACAGTGAAGTTAATTCTAAAGTAAGGTTAAGTCATAAAAAAAAAATTATTGACCCCTGCCAGTGTGGCTTAGTGATTGATCCATGAACCAGAAGGTATGGTTCGATTTCAGTCAGGGCACATGCCTGGGTTGCAGGCTTGATCCCCAGTAGGGGGCATTCAGGAGGCAGCCAATCAATGATTCTCTCCCCCTTTCCCTTCCTCTCTGAAATAAATAAAAATATATTTTAAAAATATTGAAAGGTATATATATTCTTATATTTCACATTTTCTTGTGTGTATCTTATTCAAAAAGCAACAATTTCAGCTGTGGTCCATGTTCAGTGTTTTGAAATTGAGGCACCTTTCACTTAACCAGCAGCAAATTTCAATGGTAGTATTCTTACATATGGCATCTGTGTAAGGAAGCTCTCTCCCTCTCTCTGTGGCACTAATGCCTATTCATTTTATAGGGCTCAGTTCCAGGAGATTATGCTTCAGCACAACTGTACCCATGACTTAGGCTGGCTCAGGTGTCCTGGTCTGTGCGTTTAAATGTCCTACTCATTTAAGGATTTGATGTGACTCTATCATTGTACTTATTATGTAGTTCAGTGATGTTTATGTGCTTGTTTCTTCACTTGACTGTTAACTCATTGAAGGAAGAACTGTTTTCTTTTTCTCCATATTCCCAGTACCTAGAATATTATTGGCTACTTAGTAATAATTGATGAATATTTCATAAATGAAAGAAATTTTTTCATAACAAGACAAAGCTTTAAACAGTTGCCAGGTGGAGCCTAAATTCTCAGCAGGAAACCAACACTGAAAGTTGTCAAAGCACAATTCCAGCCTTATCACAAGAGTTAAAGCTAAACCTTTCAGAAACAATCAGTTCTGGAAGCATTCATCAGGACTACTGCTTCTGAATACAACCTATTCTTGTCTCCCTTTTAACTGTTTTTAATTATCTTATTTATTTTTATTTTTTATTCCTCATCTGACGATATGTTTTTGCTTTCTTATTGATGAGAGATGAGAGAGAGAGAGAGAGAGAGAGAGAGAGAGAGAGAGAGAGAGAGGGAGAGAGAAGAGAAACACCAAACAGTTGCCTCCTGCACACCTGGACTGAGAATTCAATCTGTAACCTAGCTACTGAAATCCAACTGGCAACTTTTGGTGTACAGGACGACACTCTAACCAACCTAGCCACCTGGCCATGGCTTGATGATCATTTCCATGGTTTATTTTAAGAGGCATATTGCCAGTGAAAGAATCCATTGATTATTTCTTGATAACTTTTTGGTCTGACTTGAGAAATTGACCGTGACACTTAACTGCCTGATTGCAGACATCATTCCATTATATCACCTTCTACCTATCAATGAAGTATGATGGATTTATGGCTTCCTTAGCCCAAACAATGATCTGAGGAAAGTATCATCTACACTAATAAAAGAGAAACATGCAAATTGGTGTCACTCTGCTACACCCACCAGCCAATCAGGATGAGTATGCAAATTAACCCAACAAAGAGGGTGGTTAATTTACATATGCAGGCATGGAGTGAAGACTGAAGACTACTGCAGACTGAAGAGGCTTGGCTTCTCCACTGCGGCTGGACCAAAGGCCTGGGTCCCCGGTGCCAGAGGAAAACCAGTGCTGGCAGCCAGGGGAAGGAAGGCCTATTGTGTGAATCGTAGTGCAACAGGCCTCTAGTAAAGTAAAATAGTCTACTGCCTGAACTTCTTTGTCATGTCTTAAGCATGGCTTAGTCTAAATGAAATAATGTAGCTAGTATCACCTCTCCAACTTTGCCTTTTCTTTCTAACCCATCTTCCACCTTCCTACCATTCGCACTTGTTTCTGATGATGCCCTGGTTCTATTCTGGGATTCCCTGCCGGGTTGTCTTCTCCAATTGGGGCCACAAGGTGGCCCCTCAGTGCTTATTCGCAGCCCATCATCAGTGAAAGACTCACTTTATGAACCTGACTTCATCACTGCCAGGCTTTTTGACCCGGCTGCAAGAGTGTTAGCAGGATGAATCTGGTAAGTGAATTTGTTCATGGGAGGAACACTTAAAAAAATCTAAGGATTTACACTGTTACAGTTACTGTTTTCAAATTCTGTGATTCTCTGCTTAGAGGGCAGTAATGGGTTGTTTCATGGCCAATTACTAGGAACTCACTTTGACCCCAAATCACATTACATCTACTCTTCCATACTGCATCTATTCAGAGTCATCCTTGGATTTTATATGAGGTTTTGCAATGAATTTTAAGGTAAAGTAGGCTTTCCATTTCTCATTTAGCTATCTAAAACAGATTTTCTTGCTCTCTAGACATCTTAAAATTTAAATCTATAAGAGATAGAGGTAGTAGTAGTCTGATGTTGTAGAAAGTAGCTGCCATAGATATCAAAGGCAACTTCCTATCCCCACCAAGTTACTTACTACCTGCATAACGTTGGTGAATTCTTTTAAAGTATCTCCCCATGAGTTTTATTATCTTAAAATGCGAGATCAAAATTCCTGCTTTGCCTATTTTTAGGCTTATTATGAATATAAAATAATCAACTCATGAGAAAAATGTGTGCAAAATAGTCATTTATTCAATACTTATTTGACTGGTAATTTACCTAATACTCTACCAAAAAAATTATTGTTATTATTATTTTATCTTTAAACTAGTAGTCCTGCACTTGAATCTGTGCACCAGTAGCTCTCTGTGGGGCCTGGAAACTCTGTGTCTGCTGCCCAGAGGCTCTCCGTGGCCCAGAGGCCCATCCACAGTCGGGTGTGGAATGCTTGCCTTGTCACCAGGGTGATCACACAAGCATTTCCCTCTGCCTCCTGGCTGCTCTGTGCCCGCTGCCCAGAGGCCCTCTTTGGCTGAGGTAGTATGCTTACCTCATTGCCATGGTGATGAAGCAAGCATTCCGCCAGACCGCTCATGCTGCCCGCTCTCAGTGGCTGACCCCCTGGGACTGGGGGTCTCCGGCGGGGCTGAGAGGACTGGATGCCGCCATCTTGTGGCTATTGCCACCTTCATCTTTATGACAGAGTGATGGTTAATTTGCATATTACCCTTTTATTAGATAGGATTTTGTAATTTTTACCTCTGATTTTAATAATCTGAGAACATTGTTTCTATTGTCAGGGAAAGATTTTCTCAAATTGTTCTCATGTCATAAGACATATGCTGAGATGGCCCATGCATGTCACTCGATGATAACATATTTTCACTACCTTCACAAAGCATCCATTTTTCATTTGTAATTGAATAATACCCTGCATATGATGTAATCCATCTAGAATATTCTACATGAAAAATTCTCTGATCTCCTATTTCAACAGCACTGTGCATGTGCTTTATTGTATTGTGACTATTTGCTCTGTTTGTCTATATCTCCCAACAGACTTAGGACAGCAACTCCTAGGCACTGTTCATGTTTGGACCTTTTTATATAGACATATAAAACACTTAACACAGTGAGTTCAAAGTAATTGTTTTGAGATGGTTTGTTCAGAACTCATTATTGGATAATATCAATAAGTGATTAAAAATGGGCCACTAAAAAAAAAAAATAAAAAAATAAATAAATAAATAAATAAATAAATAAAAATAAATAAATAAAAAAAAAATGGGCCACTAAAATAATTTCTAACATATATGCACAATTTCATTTATTCCCTCAATTTTACTAATGTTGCAGAAAAGTATGCTTTAAATTTTGTTACAATGTCCTTAAATTTTAAACTGGATATTTCTCCCACTAATTAGAATTTATCCAACATAGACTGATCATAAAACACTGTTAATGATACAGAATACATATGCTATTGCTATTGCATATTTTTGTGATGATAACTGCTGGATGGTAGTAAACACTATTTCTGTTACCCAAGAAACAATGTTTTTACTATTAAATATATATTTCCTGATATTACACGTTTCTAACATGGCAAACTGCATGAAATTATTCATCATAACTTTAAAGATGGACACTATTCATAAATTACATTAATTTGGCAGAGTTTTGTGCACCAAAATGATTAATGCAAATATAAATTTTATAAAAAGTAAGGGAAATATGGGCCCTATTTTTCTTTTTCAATTTGCACATTGCTGCCGTGCACCGTACTGATTGGAGGACCAGAGTGGGAAAGGTAGCAAGGGTTTTACGACCTTTGTCTAGTGAAGTCTGTCTGCATGAGAAGGAGTTCAATGAGGTTTTTAGCATATTATTCTTATTAGATTATGCAGGCATTTCATTTCACAAGTCCAATTAATACTAAAAGATGACTGGTGGCAAAATCCCTGCTGGTTACAACACAAATTTTAACTTTGCAGAGTGGAAATTATAGAAGCAGAACTCACTGAACGTCAGGACAGACTAACCCAGGGAAACTGAGTGAGGAAAGGCATCACTCACTTATAGTGAAAAACACTTATGTTTGAAAAACCTACGTGCACTGTTAAATTTCATAAGAAAATCTGAACCGCTTTTGAATTTTACAATTAAAGGAAGTATTGGTGATTTATTAACTCAGTATGTTATAATCTAGATGCATGTAAGTGTAGGTCAGGGCTATTCGCAAATTTAAAACAAGGTGCTAAATAGTGAGAACAGTAACATCATCCAGCATCCTCTTCCGGTGACTTTTAAGTGCCAGTTCCGCGTCTGGTTTTGTGTATCATTTAGCTGAGTCTCCGGCACAGGATAAGAAGCAATATGAATGCAGAACAATGATTTAAATAAGATCAGAAACACTTCAGAACAGTATCTCCAAAGTGGCCAGGAAAACAGTTGTTGATGGGTTTCTGCATCAAAATTTAAGGAGTCTGCAGCACCACTTACTATAAGGCAAATAGTTTTCTGAGGCTGATTTTTTTTTTGCCCTTTCTTTATAATGGGCAGTTTCTGAAGCACTGATATTATAACTTCTCTTAAAAGTGTTTCATTTTGGCCCCAGCCAGTGTACCTCAATTGGTTGTAGGGTTGTCCCATACACTGAAAGGTTGTGGGTTCAATTCTCCATCAGGGCATGTACAGGCAGGCAACTGATTGACGTTTCTTTCTCACAACTCTCTCTCTCTCTCTCTCTCTCTCTCTCTCTCTCTCTCTCTCTCTCTCTCAGCTCCTTCCTTTCTCTCTAAAAATCAATAAATCAATAAGCATGTCCCTGAGTGAGGATTAAAAAATTGTTTCATTTTAACAAAGCCTTTTGCTCTCCGTGAAGCAGACATCTTTCTGAGAAACGAAAATTCAAGAAATACCAACTGAATATTTATGAAGAATGCCATGCGGTATTCTGTGAAAAGGTTTTTGAATTATTGTGTTTGTTGGGTGCTCGTGGATCCGTAGGAGAGATTGGCGTGAAAGGTTGGCACATCCTTGCTTCTTACCTGTTAAAGAAAATCTATCTTGGAATAAATAACCTCCACATTACTGTATGAAGTGTAAGTGTTTCTTGCTTTTTTACTCTTTGTGTGGGGGTTTTTATTTCAATTTTTTTCTTAGGTTAAAAAAAAGTTTCCAGACTTTATTTTTTCGAGCACTTTTAGATTCACAGCAACAATGAGTGGACAGTACAGATAGCCTCTCCCACTTACCACAGCATCTCCCACGTCACCCTCTTGCACCAGAAGGGTGCATTTGTTACACCTGATAAACCAACCATAGTGTACGTTAGGGTTCATTCTTGGAGTTTTACCTTCTATGGGTTTTGGCAAACATATTAGGACATTATCCACCCTTGTGGTACCATACAGAATAATTTATTGCTTCAGAGACCCCCTGTCTTCCGCCTGTTCATTCCTCTTCCCCCTCTAACCACTAATCTTTCTAATGTCTCCATAGTTCTGCCTTTTCCAGAATGTCATATGGCCAGAATCCTACACTCTGTAGCTTTTCGGATTGGCTCCTTCCTCACAGTAACATGTACTAAAGTTTTTTTTCAATGGCTTGATATGTCATGTCTTGTTATTGCTGAAATCTGAATGTACTACTTTATTCGCCTACTGAAAAAATCTTCGCTTTCTATGTTTTAGGATCTATAAATAAAGCTGCTATAAACATTTATGGGTAGGTTTTTGTGTGGACATAGTGTTCAACTCCTTTAGATAAACTTCAAAGAGCATGATTGCTGAATTTTGTGATACGGGTATGTTTAGTTTTGTAAGAAACTGCTTGTCTTAAAGTGGCTATAATACTTTGCATCCCACCAGCGTTGAATGAAAGCTCCTCTTGCACCATATCTTCACAGGTGTTGGTGTTTTGGATTTTGGCTAGTCTAATAGGTGTGTCGTGGTAACTAATGGTTGTTTTAATTGGCCATTCCCTATTGATATATGCTAAGTATCTTTTCATATGTTTATTTTTCATTGGCATGTCTTCTTTGGTGAGGTGTCTTTTCTGGTTTGTGACCATTTTTTATTGGGGTTGTTCATTTAATTATTGTTGAATTTTAGGATTTTTTTGTATATTTTTTGTAATAGTCCTTTATTTGATACACCTTTTATAAATAAAACCTCCTCTTAATAGTCTTTCATAGAGCAGAAGGTCCTAAACTTGATGTAGTACAATTTATTAATTATTTCTTTCATGGATCATGTCTTTAGTGTTATGTCTAAAGAGTCATTGACAAACCCAAGTTCATCAAGATTATCTCTTACGTTATTTCTAGGAGTTTAGTAGTTTTAAATGTTACCATTAGACCTATAAACCACTTTGAGTTAATTTTTGTAAAGGGCATATGATCTGTGTCTACATTAATTTTTGTTGCCCATAGAGATCCAGTTGTTCTAGCATCCTTTATTGAAAATATTATCCTTTCTTCATTGAATTGCCTTTGTTCTTTGACAAAGGTTAGTTAACTATATCTGTATAGGTCTATTTTGGGGCTCTCAATTCTGTTCCATTTATCTCTTTTGCCAATACCAAACTTGATTACTGTAGCTTTACAGAAATTTTGAAGTTTGCTAGTGTAAGTCCTCTGACTTTGTTCTTTTCCTTTAATATTTTTCTTGCTATTCTAGCCTTTTGCCTCCTCATATATACTTTAGAATCAATGGGTTGGTATACACAAAATAACTTGCTAAAATTTTGATTGAGATGCATTGAAACTATAGATTAATTCAGGAAGAACCAACACATTAATAATTTCAGGTTTTCCTAATCACAAATATGGAATGTCTCTTACTTATTTAGTTCTTTGATTTTATTATCAGGTTTAGAAGTTATCTTCATACAGATATTGTACATTTTTGTTAGATTTATACAAAGTATTTCTCTTTTTTGGATGTGAATGTAAATAGCATCAAGTTTTTAATTGCAAATTCCAATTGGTCCTTGCTAAGGAAGCAGTTGACTTTTGTATATTAATCTTATAGTCTATAACATTACTATAATTATTTGTTAGATTTGGGAGGGTTTTTTGGTAGATTCTTTTAGATCTTATACATAGACAATCATGTCATCTACAAAGTTTTCTTTCTTCTTTTTTACATTCTTATTTTCTTTCCTTGTTTTATTGCATTACTAGGTGTCTAGGATAATGTTGAAAAATATTGTTGAGTGGGGATATCCTTGTTCCTGAACTTAGTGGGAAAGCCTCTAGTTTCTTACCATTAAGCGTGGTGTTAGGTGTAGGATTTTTGCAGATGTTCTTTATAATACTAAGGGAATTCTCTTCTATTCCTAGCTTACTAAGAGGTTGTGTTTTTTAAAATCATTTATAGATGTTAGTTTTTGTATAGTTTTATTCAGAGAATTTATCAATTAATGCTTTTAATATCCTTAACAATTATAAGATTATAGTTTTGTTCTAATTATAGTTAATATAAATGATTTCCTTTGGTGGGGAGGGACTAAGTTCTAAGCAGATCTTCTCACAACCGCTGAGGAAAAATATTCTCTTTTAGAAATGTACTCTTTGTTTAAAAAAAAAAAACAAAAAAAAAACCAGAGTGAGAAACATAGTTTTGAAGGAAAAAGCCTTTAAATGTTTAATTTGTGTTAAGTATTTATAAAGATAATAATGCCTGTGAGAATTCCCTATTATTCACTACCTATCACTATGGTTAATCATTTTCTCTAAGTGCTTTTCCATTTGGCAAACGATAGCTTAGTAGCTCTCAGTGGAAATGGACTGCACATTCTCTACTTAATCACATGAAGCATTGAAGCAAAAAAGACAGTTTCACTTGTAGGCAAGTTGTTCATTGGTGTCTTAAATTATTTTAATATGCATGAGCTTTTTACTTCATAATCAGAGAGTTGGCTTCAATTATTATAATAAAAATTCAAAAATTTTAAAACTTTGTCTTTGAACACCTTCTAAAGTCTAAGAGAAAATAGCATATTTTTTAAAGTACATATTGGGCAAAGGAAACTGTAATAAAATATTTCTAGACTGTATTTACAAATTCGTACTCTGTCTTTAGCTTGGGTATTATTATCTGGTCTTGCTTCAAGACCTTCCCATATTTTGTCTATTAATCCTAAACAATTATTTTACAAACTTTGCTAATCCCAATCCACAGTCTTGAAAACCTCACTTTAAAGCTGAAGTCCACACCTCTACCCCCATAAAGATCCTTTCCTGACTTCCTCCTTCTGAAATATGGCTAAGACTGCCCAGGTTATATGCTCCCTTACTGCAGTGAATTCTAATAAACTTAATTTTGCTTTACTAACAGATTGCTTGTGATATTCTGGAGAATTTAACTCAACTAATTCATGATGTTAACTTCAAGTCATCTACTCTCTGGCTTAATGCAACACATTCCTCTTAGCCCAACTTCACTAACTCTACAACTCCATGGAAAATTTAAATCCATGGATCTTATCAACTTTTACTATCCTTCACCACCTCTTGTCATCATTATCTCCATATCTAGCTTAAATTTTCTGATCAGTCATATTCATCTCCTAGCCACTCACCTATGCTATTACATCTACTTGCAAAATTAACTGACTAATCTAACTCTATTCTCTTTCATGCCTACCTCTTTGCTACTGAACATGGCTGGAGAGACGCACATGGGGAGCAGTCTTAAAATTTCTCACTAAAGTCTTTAAATTGGTCCTTATTTTTGCCTGGAGTACATTCTCTGTTACCTCAATTCATTCACTCTTCCACATTCCTCTTTCCAACAAATTTCCTTCTCAATCTATTACTCCTTAATTTCACTGAGAAATTTGAAGCACCAGGAGAGAAATCCTTTAAACTCACATACCACATTTACTTATCTACCAGAATTTGAAACAAAACACCCTTCTTGTTTTTACTTATTCATTCACATCACCATACAAGCATTATATTATTTCTCCCAGTAAAAACCAAACAAACATAAAAAGTACCTTTCTTATCTCTTCATCTCTCTCCAGCTATCACCCCATTTCTCTGTTTCTTCTTTTAGAAGTTGTCTCATCTACACAATAGAATACTTTGCTGCTATAAAAAAGAAGTGACTCTTACCATTTGCAGCAGCATGGATGAACCTGGAGAGTATTATGCTAAGAGAATAAGCCATTGGAGAAAGATAAGTATCACATGATCCCACTCATTTGTGGAATCTAATGGCTAACATAAACTGATGAACAAAAATAGATCCAGAAACATAGAAGCATCGAACAGACCATCCAACCTTAGCAGGAAGACAGGAGAGGAGGCGTAAGAGATCAACCAAAGGACTTACATGCATGCATATAAACATAACCCATGGACACAGACAGTAGTGGGGTGAGGGCATGAGCTGTGGGGTGGGAACATCCAGAGAGAGGTCAATGGGGGGAAAAGGAGACATATGGAATAAAGAATGTAAACAATAAAGAATTTTAAAAAAGAGTCATCTATATGTGCTATATACACTTCCTTTCTTTCCAACTTAAATAATTCTGATTGGATTTTCAAATTCTATATACCTCAAAACTTCTCCATATGACTAAATCCAAAGATTAATTTTTATTTAGCCTTCATTTCATTTATGGAATGCATTTTAAATTCATCTTCCACAAAAACATATCTTTCTCCTTTCCTCCCTCTCTTACTAGCTTTTTTTTTTTTTTAAGTCTTATATTCAGATTCCTTTTCATAAATCTGAACAACTGGACCCTTGATGATATTATCCAGTTTTATGGCCTTGAATATCATTTAAAATTGACAAGTACAAAATTTATATCTTCAACTAGGACCTTCCCCTGAGCTACAGATTTCTAAACCTAATTGCTGAGTAGACATTTTTACTTGAATTTTTTAGCATGTCCCACAGGGAACTATTTATTTTCTTTAACCAAATATATTTCTCCCCTAATTTGCCATTTCAATTAATGGAAACTAATTTCTCAGGCCAAAAACCTTGGGGTTAATACTTAAGTTTTCTCATTTTTCTATTTACATTCAACTAGTTAGCATAATATCTTGTCTTTACCTTCAAAATATATCCACAGTCTGACCACTACACTGCTAGCATCCTCATCCAAACCAAAGGTTTTCTCACCTAATTCTTAACTGATCTTCCTACTACCAACCTTATCCACTATCCATCTGAACACAGCAGCCAGAGTGATGCTGATAAAAGTGTCAGACTGTTTCTTCGGCTCAGAACTCTCCAGTGTTGCCCATCTAATCAGTGCAAAAGCAAATTTCTTTAATACTTTATGAGAAAAAATATTTGTCTTCCTACTGCTCACTGTGTTCCAGCTATTTTAGATTTCTTGTTGTTTCTCAAATGTGCCTGGTATGTGCCTACCTCAGGAAATTTGCATATGTGATTTCCATTTCCAGGAATATTATTCCTCCCTCACTTCCTTAAAGTCTTTGTTCAACATCTTCTTGGAGACCTTCCCTGACCATCCTTTAAAAAATGGGGTTCACTTCATCCCTGTCCCCTGTCTTTTCCCCTGCTTTATTTTTATTTACTTAGTTTATTGTATGTTTTCATGTACTGGAATGTAATCTTCACAGGAGCAAGTTATTTTTTTTTCTGATTTGTTGCTCACTGCTCTTTTCTCAGAATCCAGAATCTTACCTAACATATTATAGGTGTTTAATTAAATTTTGCTGAATTCATAAATGCATATAAATTAATGTTTTAAATCTACACTTACTTAAACTGTTAGGTACATTTTTTACAAGTTACATTCTGAGATATTTTTACTCTGTCCAGTTGCCATGGCTTCCTTCCTTGAAATATACAAATTATCTGACTATTACTTTTGCTATTTACCACTTTTAGTAAGGTCACTTTGCCTGTGTTTCCTCTGAAAGTCGGATCATGATGTTTCATTATTTAATGAGATATCACAAATCAGGTCATTAACCAATATTTTTCTCAACTCATATTGATTATTATGTGGACCAGCTTCAGAATAGAATGATTTCCATGCCACGCCCCGTCAATTATAGAATCACTTTTAATATAATACTAGGACATTTTGCACACAATTAAAGGGTAAAAGTTTTCTACCCTACAAGTAACATTAAAGTAAATGCATTTGAGAAGAATTATTTTAGGCACTTCCAATGGACACTTTTATGAGGTGCTGTGGATCAAAGTTTCTGAAGAGTCACACTGAGCAGTTTCATTTCCTATCACATTTCTTCTTTTAAAAGCAGTAAATAGCTACGATAATTCTTATTTCATCGGGCCTGCCACATGAAACAAGGAATAATCCATCTTGTTTTCATTATTAAATATTGAAAGACTAGATATAACAACTCTGTCAAAGTCTTGCTGCTACAAGGCGCTAATTTGTCCGTGAATAATGGCTGTGCATAAAGGAGACCTATGGAGGTTAAGCTCAGCTTCAACCAAGAATCTGCTTTTTTTCTTAACCTTAATTTCAATGTTTCCCAAAATATGGCTCGTGTTCCTCTGATTGCAAATAAAATGGTTTTAGGTAGTGCATGGACAGAGACATTAAAACTAACTAGCATCTTATTTGTAATGTATATAAGAAAATAAGTAAATTATACACAAAATAGTGTTCAGCATATACCAAGAAATGAAGTTTGGAAATTATTGCTATGAGATCAGATCACCAACTAGTACCTACATGTAATTTGATTACAGAATTTTGAGTTAAGTTAGTTCACTTAAAGAAGAAAGAATGTTACCACTCTCCAGAGAGAACACTTATTAAAGTAAATAGCTTCTCATGAATAAATAAATAAGCAATAATGAGCAAGGTAAGCATTAGACAACAGCACAATTTAAGACATGCCATGTTGCTTCAGTTTTACTATTCCAGCTCATTATATGGCTCCTGCTAATAAGACTAAAAAAGGTGGAATTGGCATTCTTTTTTTCCTTAAAAGTTAAATGTGTATTTGAACATCCCTTACCTTCTTTATATGTATATTCAAAATAAATATGAAACATTTATGCTCCCACACTTGGCATCCCCCTGTAATATAAAGCTTAGTCACACTCATACTTTTGTAGGATAAAAATGTCATTTTTCTACCTTCCAGTTCATTATTAAATGACATGGAATATTTTTCTCTTAACTTGCCTTAGGTAATAATTGTAGTCCAAGTACAACTTAATAATTATATTGCCTCTTAAGATATTTTGTAATATCCTATAAATTATGACACTAGCACACTTTTATTTTGTTTACTTTAATAATTAAAATTGTTCTATTTCTTCTAGACCATGCTTAGAATGTTTAATGTGATGGAGCTGGAAAAATAAAACCAAAAACAAATGACTGTTACCAGTTTTGCCATACAACTACTCAAAAATATGTTGACATTCACTAAGTAGTTTTTAAAAAGCTCTGTGTACACACACACACACACACACATGCACACACACTCTTATAGGAACTGTTCCTGTTCATACATGCCAAATGGTTTCATTAGCTCAGGATGAATAATTTGGCTAATTATATTACCATCTCAAAAATGTAGACAGTTTAAGACATAACAAAAATTACAATATTTACTGCTAAATATTGTATATTAGCAGTAAACTGATTTCTTTCAGGTTCCTAGTCAAACACTCTTGGTAAAGACATCTTTAAGGGTAAAAGTTAAGTCATATTAATTTTCCCTTAAAATCTCATACAGTCAGATGAGAAGAAGAAGAAAAAAAGAAGGAAGGAAAGAAAGAAAGAAGATGAGTTTGGTTCTCCTTTCTTTCTAATGCTTCTGACATTATTCCTACTAGTTTTTTGCCCACATCCTAAATACCAGTGAGATGCCTTCTTATAGGTCATGTCTCAGAGAGGAAGGTCTGGTCTGCATTTAGCTCTTTATTAATAAGACAATTTCTCAAACAAGGATTCTTCTGAGGATGTTCAGTAGGTATAGCACATTGCCAAATTTTGACTCAGTCCTTAAAATCATTCAAACGAGGCCCATTGGAAAAAATTATTGAGCAGACATTACCATAGATTATTAATATTTCAAGCACTAGTTGATTTGAACACTGCTTTTTATTATACATTAATTAATATATGCTTTCATTTATTTATTAGATATCTAATGACCAGGCGTACTGTTAGATTAGAGGTTAAACAAGTGAACAGAAGAGAAGATTATACTCAACCTAGGTGACATTATTCATAGCCAGAGATACATACAAATATCTAGATACTAGTAGGGCATTTGTGGTTCAGAGAAAAATCTCCTTTACCACAGGCTTTAGTGCTATGAAGGCCAGCAGCCCCGGAAACCATTTCCCTTTGGTCATAAAAGAGGCTACATAAAACTCTGCATGTCTGCACTAATTTAAAAATTTATTAAATGTGTCATATTTCAAGAACTATGGTTGGCATTTGCAGGATCATTAATGAATGAAGCACATTAATTTATACCTTTAACAGTTTGCCTAAAATCCCAAGAAACTCTGATGTAGAAAATATTATTTTCAGTGTGGAAACAAGGATATTTGATAAATTTTTATCCACTGGAATGAAAATCAAGCCTGGCAAAGTTTACCCAAAATGAACATCAGCAGTGGTTGCTAGGGGAAAAACGTGACGATAAGTGGCTGAACCCTTAGCTGAATGGTGTTAAATTTTGATGTCATTCCTTTCTCACAATTTTGCCTTAAATTAACAAGTTCTTTTTTTTTTTTTTTACACAGATCTGGAAAAGGGGAGGGGGGGCATATGCTGGTGATTGAGGGAAGTTGACTTATATAATACATTAAACAATAAAGAATTTAAATTAAAAAAATTAAGCTATCCTTTAGCACAAACTAATTTGGACTGAATTTTTTAATACATCTGCTTTTATTTTTAGACTAGGGGCCCAGTACACAAAAATTTGTGCACTTGGGAGGGGATCCCTCAGTCCGGTCTGTGCTCTCTTGCAGTCTGGAACCCCTCGGGGGATGTCTATATGCTGGCGTGCCTGGCCAGCCTGGTGAGGGGCTGATGGCTGCTTGCAGGCTGGCCAAGCCTCCCCAGTGGGAACCCTCACCCCATGGGTGTATGGCCAGCCTGAGTGAGGGGCTGAGGGCCGTTTTCAGGCTGCCCACAGATCCCATTGACCCAAAGTCCCAGCGAGGCTGGCTGGAATCAGATTTCTGGGGTTTATTTATCTTCTACAATTGAAACTTTGTTACCTTGAGTAGAGGCCTAGCCAGGCAACGGAAGCCTCCTCTTTGCTTCAGCTCTGTGGCTTCTATAATTGAAACATTATTGCTTGAGCAGAGGCCCACTGGCCTAGTCAGGCAGTTACAACAGAAGCCTCCTGTTTACTCTAGCTCCGTGGCTGCTGGCCTCCATCTTGGCTGAGTTAATTTGCATACAGCTGCTCTGATTGGCTGGGAGGCGTGGCTTGGTTGATGGGTGTGGCTTAGGTGTCTTGTAGTGATGGTCAATTTGCATATCACTCTTTTATTAGATTAGATGAGCAGTTTACAGCATTCTATTTTGGTAAACATCCCTATAGATTTCAATGTAGCTGACATAACCTTTTGTGTAAAATGTTCAAACAGAGATGGCCCTCAGTTATGGCAGTGGTAAACAATGGGGTAGAGCTTATAATGGTACTGTATGGAAATTTTTATTGCAACAATGTTTGTCCAATGTGAGGTAAAGGAATCAATTAGGCTTGGACACTACTTGGTTTATGTAATGTTCCCTTCTTTTGATCTTCCATACTTAACTCCAAAGATGTTAAAAAGAGGAAAATGTCTAAGATGTATGGCTTGGACATGAGACTATTGCAAAGTTATTAGGTAAATTTTGACAGACATTAAATTAATATGATAATAGCTAAAAATCAAGAAAGCATCCAATTAGAACACTGGATGAAGGGAATGAGACAAGAACAAAGTGAGAAACCAAAAAATAATCAACAGAACTTAAAAGAAGAAGATTCAAAATTAGATTAAGCCTAAAAGTGGAAACACTTCTAATGGCTTCCAAACATTAATTTAAGTGTATCATTATATTGTGACTTCACACATCAATTAGGAAGAAAGAACAGTGTTTTTCTTTAATTGTTTACCTATAGAACAAAGTATCCTATATTTACTCGATAGTTCATCAAATAAACAATTGATCCAAGATAACTAATTATGGGTATATAAATCTCTCTCTGACTTTTTGTCTTAACAATGGAAATATTTATAATAATCTTTAAAGAGATGATAGAATATCTTTTAATTTAAGATAAACAATAGTGATGCATCGTATTTCTTGATTGTTAAGGTAATCTCAATACTTTTATTATCCTAGTGTTGATTCTTTTTTATTGAGACATCTAAAGTTGTGTTCCATGACCTAAATAGTTCTTCTTTTGCATTCAATATGATTCAGGGTTCAGCAGAGATTGATTTCAAAGTGTTCTGCGGCACATAAGTAAACAAGTTGGACCATAGTTTATAAATAATGTTTAAGCCAAGAAATATAGAGCATATAAAAAGGGGATGGAAAATAGATGTTAGACAGAAATATACAAAATATGGAAGGATTGACAAGAAAATATGAAATATGGTAAAAAAGAAAGGAAGATAAAAAGCACTATTTCTGATGAAGATACGAGAAATAAATGTATTGTATTAAAAGTAGTAAAGTCAAATCACTGTAAGTGAAAGGAGAATGCCACAGAAAGCAATCAGTATGGGTGATTTTAATCTACCTCTGTCAGCATTAGACAGATCTAATGGATCACAATAAATATATACCAGGTAAATAACAACAGGGCCTCTATTTCTAGTAATATGGTAGCATAAAACTACATACAATTCATTTTTAGTAGAAAGCACTTGAAATGTTTGTTGCATTTCAAAACATTATTTTAAATAAGTATAAGCTTAAAATAAAGAAAGGGGAATCCCAAGGGACCAAAAACAAAGAGAAAGCTGCTTGAAACATAAGCAAAGAAGGAAACCCATGATAATCCTCTTGCTCTAGTGGTACTCACTCATCTTGGTAAAAAAATTTTTAAAAAATTAAAAAAGAGAATTGCATTTTGCTGAGCTCTGGATAAAGTTGGGACCTACTAAGCACTACACAGTAAAAGCTTAGATAATGAAAATGTGAAAAAAAGAAAATGTTGCCTAAATGAAGATTTATTTGCCCTGACCTGAGCCATAGGTGTGGAAAGTGTCTCCTGTGAAGGTGTGTAGCCATCGTCCTGTCATAACAATTAAGATGAACATTTACACTACTCGCACTAGACTGGGGTACCATAAGCTGAGCCATTAACACAGAGTGGCTACCACATTTGGATGTAGCAAGTAGAAAAGCAAGCTAAGGACACAAAACAAAATTATAAAATATTTGAGGAAATAAGTCACCATAAACAAGTGTTAGCAGAAACAGTAAAGAGCAGAAAGAGAACCATGAAAATTGGAGCTAGTAGAGTTTCAGACCGTAGACTACAAATGTAAGGCTCATATTTAATTTTTAATTTATTTACTAATCTTAATAAAATACTAAAATAAATAGATAAAATGAACTAATTAAATATTTTCTCTTTCTATTGAATTTATTGGGGCAATACTGGTTAACAAAATTATATAGATTTCAGGTAATTTCACAGCACATCATCTGTAACACTGTAGTTTTTATTCACCACCCCAAGTGAAGTCTCCTTTCATCATCACTTACCCCCATCCTTAATCTCCTATACCTCTCCTCATCCCACCTTTCACCAGCAATCGTCAAAATGTTGTCCCTCAGCCCAGCCTGCTCCCTCTCACAGTCTGGGACCTCTCAGTGGATGTCCTACTGATGGCCTCAGTCTGGCAGGCACCGTGCGTGTGTGTGTGTGTGTGTGTGTGTATGTGTCCTCTGGGGGCCTGCCCCCAGCTGCACTGCGAAGGCTCAGATCAGGCAGCCTGTGTGTGTGTGCCCCACTGGGGGCCTGCCCCTAGCCACATCTGAGGCTCAGAGCAGTCTCTCTGAGTGTGTGTCTGTCTTCTGGAGGCCTGCCCCCAGGCACACTGTGGAGGTTTGGAGCAGGCACCCCTCTGTGTTGAACTCTCAGGCTCCTGGCCTCCCCTACATGTTGTTCTCTCCCTTGAGCTGTGGCCAGGGATGGGTGCTGCCTGCAGGCCATGCTTGCCTGCTCCCCGATCTCACCCAAGCCACAGGGAAGTGGGCAGGCCCTGCCTGCGCAATGCCCCACGGCTGGGCTGGCCCTGCCTGTTCCCAGATCTTGCCCCAGTGACAGAGAAGCAGGCAGGCCCTGGCTGTGTGCTGCTGCGCAGCCAGGCAGGGCCTGCCTGCTCCCAGGTCGAGCTGCCTGCTGGTTGTGCTTGCTTTCTCCAGGGCAGGAGACCTGCTCACGGGTTGCTGAGGCAATACTTGCTGGGCTCACATTGCCAGAGTGATGCTGCCAGCATCCTGCCCAACCGCTATGGGCGCCACCATTTTTGTTGTGGAGGGATGGTCAATTTGCATATTACTCTTTTATTAGATAAGATAATCTTATTCTTTTTTTCATACTAAGTATTTGAGATCTGTGTGCATTTTATACTTTGACTATATTTCAATTCATACTAGTCCTATTTTAAGCTACATGTGGCTAGTGATTACTGTACTGGACTATCAGTATTGTTAAAATTATTAAATACATAAAAATAAAATAAAAAGTTGATAAAGAAGATAAAAATAGAACTTCACGATATTAAAAATACATTAACCAAAATTAAAACTCAGTAATTTATTAAAAATGGACTAGAAACAGCTGAAGAGGGAAAGATGTGCTATAATACTGAATAGCAGAAATTATTCAGAATACAGCAGGAAAATAAAAAGAAAGAAAAAGTGAAAAAGAGGTTAGAAGATAAGGAAGATAGAATGAGAGGGTCCAAGATACATGTAATTACACCCCTTGATTGGGAAAATATAACAAGAGAAAGGGAAGAGATCATGCCTGAGAATTTACCGGAATTAATGAAAGATAAGAATCCTTAGAGTCAGAAATTCAAGTATCAAAATGAATAAATAAAATACTATATCTATACATATCTAGTGAATTTATAGAACAATAAAAAGAAAGAACATTTTGAAACTAACTGGGGATAGATGTATTTCAGTTTATCCTTGTTATATGTGACAGCTATGTTCTATAAGGTTGCTATGAACACTGAGTTAGCTCATATGGAACCATTCCTCCTAGTGTAAATATAGGATTAGGCTCCTGTGATCCTCTGGTCATAACCTTTCAATCAACCCATGAGTACATAACCCTTTTATGTGCTTTTCTAGTTAAAATTGTGCTATTTATTATCTAGTTCTTACAAATAATTAAGCACATGGTTTTGTGTTAT
>PVJC01032979.1:0-19615 GCA_004026665.1 Murina feae
TAATAAAAGACTAATATGCAAATAGACCAAACAACTGGAACAACCGAATAACCGGTCACTATGACATTCGCTGACCACCAGAGGGTTTGTGTGGAACATGGTGGAGCAGGTGAACGGGGGCACCAGACCAAGGCGGGGTGCTGGTCACTGTCATTGGGGTGAGCCTCTGGTGGTTACTGAAAATTCTTTGTTCCTGCCCACTGTGGTCCTGCCCAGTGCTTGCATCTGCTGCCAGTGTCAGTTCTGCTCACACCCACTGCCGGTGCCTGGCACTGATCCCGATCACTTGGTGCCATCAGTAGGTGCGAGTGTTGGCTGCCAGCTCTGATTGCCCCTGAGGGTTTCTTCACCTCTCCCTGCTCCTGAGGGGCAATCAGAGCAGCAACTGCTGCTCACACCCACTGCTGGTGCCATTGCCAATCGCTGCAGGCTGTCAGTGGGTATAAGTGGGGTTGGTGTGCATGGGAGCCACGTAGTGGGAGCAAGGCTGCTGGCAGACAGGGGACTGCAGGGCTTGTGGCAGAATGGGCAAGGTGAGGGCATGGAGGATGGGCCTAAGACCCACCCCTGTGCCTACCATAGCCTTGCTGCCCACAGTTCCTTTCCAGGTGCATGAATTTGTGCACGGGCCCCTAGTTACAAATAAAATGAGTCCATGGGAAAATGAGGGTGGCCCTCAGCAAATCAATATAAAAAATGAAGAATAGAGGTTATCAAGTAAATTACTCAGGCCCTTTTATATTTATCTAGATAACTCTTTATCTATGTATTTATTTATTTCTTTACACTTGTATTTTGAAATAATTATAGATTCAGATTATTCAGAAATTACAGATTCATAGGAAATTGCAAAATACAGTACCTGGGGCCTTGTGAACTCTTCACCAGCTTTCTCCAATGATGACATCTTAATATGTACAAGAGCAAAACCAGGAAGCTGATGTTGGTACAGTAGTGCTAGCTAGATTACAGATTTTATTCAGTTTTCAAATATACTTGTGTGTGTGTGTGTGTGTGTGTGTGTGTAGTTCTATGCAATTTGATTCCATGTACAGATTTCTGTAATCACAAGCAAAATACAGAACTGTTTCATCACTTCAAGGAACTCTTTTGTGTTGCCTTTTATAGCTGAATTCACAACACTGGAAACCACTAATTTGGTCTTCAGCTCTATAATCTTGTCATTCAGGAATGTTATGTAAATGATATTTATTATATGGAATGTAATCTTTTCAGATTGTTTCCCCCCCAATCCACTAAGATATCACATGTATCTACATTTTTTTAGCAGAATTCTACATTTATATGTATATTTTAAAATCTGTTTTACCACACTGTATTCTAAAAATGCGATTTTGGGTGGGCTCACCAGAACAGAGTACAGCAAGATAAAAATAGGTAAGTCAGAAGATTAGAATTAGGTGCAAAAAAATATGAATATGAAATCAGGACTAAGGTGAACACACAAAATATGCATAAAGATTTGCTCAAAATTTTGGCTTTCAACTTCCTGATGGTCATTGAAAAGTGAAATCAAACAGAAAAGCAGCTCATAGAGTCTGAAGACAGGCAAACAAATTGCTCAGGGGCAGCACAACCACTTATAGTGCTGGAGCTGGAGGGGAGAGTCTTCCCTGAGGGGCTATCAGGAGACAGTGGCCAGCTAACAATTCAGAAATAAAGTGAGACTCCATGAAAGGATGAGTGTTAATAAGACAAGGAGTTCCCTTGCACAATTCAAGATTCTGGTTACCCACTTCCTTAGTCTGCTACCTTAGAACAATAGAATATAAACATTTTGTTCTAAGTTCATAGAAAGTCATTCATGTAATTGGTTGTGAAATAATAGATGGACAGAGGCCAGAGGTATCTGAACTGAGAAACCATTGTGCTTTCTTTCAAAGCCCAGTGACTCCTCCCCTCCACCTGGAGGTGCAAATAGAATGCCAAATGGAGATCCATGGGCCCAGTTAGGATGTGTTTTATGGGGCCCACAGAGGGCAATTTTGTCATCTAAGTTTAAACATTGGGAGAATTGACATAATCTGGACACTCAGTTTCTTTTGAAATAATGAGGTGAAAACAGTACCCATGCATGTGGCTCTCCGCAATCTCCTGCTCCCTGAGATGGGGCTTCCAGTCTCTTGGGAATTAAGTGGTTGCTCACTCATTCAAAGAAGACACATGCTTTGAAACTGCTCATGGTCACAAGTCAGACTGCTTCTTTCATTTAATTTAGGGGCCTGCCCCAGAGTTTACAACTCCCTATCTAGACAGTCCGGAGGATTCACCTTGGGTTTCTGGGACCATGTTATGGACACCATATGCTGGGCCCTAGATTGGGTTGGATGACTGTGCTCAGCCTTACCATGTGTCACCCAAGGGGCATAGTGACAATGGGACTGAGATTTTTGTAAGACAATTAATAGAAAGAAGCCTGCAAACTGGGCTTCTGTGTCATCAAAATTTATAATATAGCAATGTTTATTGTCTAACTTGAAGCAGACTCAATCTTTCCCTTTATTAATAAATAATATCTTCCACTTATTCACTTATTTGTCATGTTCCAGAAATTGTATGTATGTTATAAACATCTCATTTAATTACCATTATGGAAAACAGTATGGTGTTTCCTCAAAAAATCAAAAATGGAACTCTCATTTGACCCAGTGTTCCCACTTCTAGGATTTTATCCTAAGAAACCCAAACTACTCATCAGAAGGAATATATGCACCCCTATGTTCATAGCAGTGCAATAGCTAAGATTTGGAAACAGCCTAAGTGCCCATCAGCAGATGAATGGATAAAAAAACAACTGTAGTATATTTACACAATGAAATAGTACATGTCAGTGAAAAAGAAAGAACTCTTACCATTTGCAATAGCATGGATGGACCTGGAGAATATTACACTAAGTGAAATAAGAAGTGAAATAAGCCAGTCAGAGAAAGATAAATCATGTGATCTCACTTATATGTGGAATCTAATGAACAAAATAAACGGATGAACAAAAATAGACCTAGAGACATAGAAGCATGGAATAGACTGTCAAACCTCAGAGGGAAGGCAATGAAGGATGGATGGGAAGAGATCAACCAATGAACTTGTATGCATATATGCATAACCCATAGACACAGGCAATGGGGTGGTGAGGGCCAGGGGTGGGGGCTGGAGCAGGCTGGAAGAGGTCAATGGGGGAAAAAGAGGGACTTAATGTAATACTTTCAACAATAAAGATTAAAGAACAAAACAAAGGGGAATAGAGGAACAGAATGTGATAGCCCAGAAAAAACCCCAAATGAACATATTGTAGTGGATAGTAAATAATTTAAAAAAAAGAACCCTACAGAAATAGTATTATTCTAAGTTTTTACTAGATTAGCAATGTATGACTTAGAGAGATGGAGACACTGATCCAAACTCCCACAGAAAGCAATGTTAACACCAAGATACAAATTTTGTCAGCTTGGTTCCAACACTTATAAACTTCCTACTATGTCACATTGTTTTGCCTATTATAGCTCATTGGTGGGTTGTTTTTGTTTTTTCTCTCTCTTCTTCACAAAGGGGAATGGGAGAAACAGTATGACTTCTTTTGTTTCCCTGGACTGAAGAGAATGCTAAGGAATCAAAGTAGGAAGTAGAAAGCATCAGGAATGAGGGAAACCGAGTTCCAGTTCTGACTTCAGGGCTAACTAATTGTGTGACTGAAAATATGTCTGTTGGTCTCTGGTTTTTCAATTTGCTGGTCTGCACAAGGAGATAATAATCTTTCCATTCCAGATCCCACTGATACTTAGCATGGATTGGCTAAGATATGACATACAAAGGACTTTGAAAAGTTGTGATTTCTTTACACGTGCTAGGTATAATTGTACTTATTATCATTAGTTTTTTTGTAGAAATAACATAATTTTTAGGAATAAATAAAAAACATATAAATAAATACTCATTTATATGAGTGAATAAACAGCATAACTTATGTGTATAAATTAAAATTCGATTTAGTCACCGAACTACAACAGTTCTCCCCAAAATATTAATGGATGGGTGGATGGATGGATGGATGGTCTGTGTTGCTTAGTGTACTCCATCAATATCAGTCCTGACTTTTTCTAGACTGAGACTAGATTGGGTTGTAGAGAAGAGCCAAGGACTCATAGATTCAACTTTCATTTCACTTTCTTGTTTTCAAAATTTATTTTCTGAATAAAAGAGCTTTATAAAACTTATTGTGGTCATATCTGGAAATTTTGCTAAGTGTGTAAGCTCTAGGTGACAAAAATGACTACCATCAAAGTCTTAATTGAATCCTTTAAAGGGAAAGCATTCACTTACTTCAGGCTGATAGAATGAATTTCCACATGTGGACTCGTGTCCCAAACCCACATGACAAATATCATAAGCTAAATATTTCCAATTGCAGCTCTGACCTTTTAAATGACTTCTACATTTCTACTTGACAAGAGACCACTTAAAATATTTTGGTAGTGACAATGACTTTGCTCAAATAGATGCAGATTCAGCCTCTTCCATTTCTCATGCATTTGTCTGGAGTTTAAACTAGACTGTAAAATATTGCTGATTTGATCTCCTAGCAGGTATAGTTTATGGTAGTACTTTGCTAATTTAAAAACTTTCATGTTGAAATTTAAACTAATTAAAACTACATATTGCTTAAAATGGCATTTCTGTGTTTTCCTTTTTGTATTCTGGACATGAAATATGGAAATACAGGCTCTTTAATATAAATTGGCTATTTATTTCAAAGATTAAAAAAATCACATTTGCTCTTTCATTTGAAAATAGATAAGAATACTTTTATGGAAAACATTTTGGGTTCTGGTCAAGATGGCAGAGTAGGTAGATGCTGTACATATTTCCTCCCATGACCACATCAAAATTACAGCAAACTTGCAGAATAGCCTACCTGGATTACTATCTGATGACTAGCTGAACTAAAGTCCTATAACAAGAATATAAGGAAGCCACATTTAGAGTAGTAGGAGGGATAGTGACGCAAAAAACAGTTGGTTCCACACCCACATCTGGCAGTTGAGAATCTGTAGGGATATCTCAGTGGCAGAGGTCCCTTGAAGAGAAAGGAGTCTCAGCCCCATGCCTGGCTCCCAGCCCAGAATACCCATGTTAGAAAGAGGAGCCCACATAATATCTGGTGTGAAAATTAGTGGGGATTTCCATCTTTCTTGGTGAAACAGAAGGATGCTGGAAACCCAGGTGTCCCTTTAAAGAGCCTGTGCACAAACTCTCACAGGCTCTAACCTTCAGCTCTGGCAGAGGGATAGTGGCTTGGTAGGAGGGGGGAGGCTCCAGAGACATACAGGGAAAACTGAGTTGTGTGGCTTCAGAATGAGAGCTGGCGGGATGGCTGCCATTGTCCCTGTGTTAGGTCCTCCTCCCTTATGGCCAAGTCAGATTCTGCATTAGCCTGATGAACCCCACTAGCTTCACTCTGATGATTCCCTGAGACCCCACCCCTCTGTAAAGTTTCACAGGCTCCAGGTTGGTGGTGGCTGGCCTCTGTGTACCCTGAGACTTCTGGTGAGTGGCCTCAGGCTTAGCATGGCACCAAAACTAAATTTGCATTAACCTGTTGAACATCACTCACTTTACATTAGTGACTTCCTGAGGCCTTGTCTAACTCAACTTGTATACCTACCGTGGCTTTTCCAGGGGCAGGACCAAGGGTGCTTTGTGCCTTTTGCAGACCTGCCCCAGGCTCAGTACTGGTGGCAGCTGGCCTTGGTTTGTAACAAGGTCTCTTTCACATATATTCAGGCTCAGCAAAGCTATCAACTATAGATTGTTTTGTAGCTCCTAATAGGTAGCTTAGGGCCAGTCACTAATATTGGAAGTGTCTAATATTGACCTTCACTGGAGTCCTTCCTAAGAGAGCCCAGAACCAACACACTCAGTAACTGGCTTCAGACCACAACAGAGCACCATCCAAAGCTCCACAAGCAGTACACCAAAAGGGTAGTTTTGGCAGGCAAAGACCCCATTAGGGTAAATCCCACTCCATGGGGTTAGCCCATGCACAGCAGTTCATATGCTCTGGGTCATGGGCAATCATTACATCCAATCACCCTGAGGGTTAATCTCATCTACTAATATGCCAACAGCAATCAAGACTCAAACCATCAACAAAACAACAAGAAAGCCCACTGAATGGGAGAACATATTTGCCAATGATATCACCGATAAGGGGTTAATATCCAATATTTACAGGGAACTCATACAACTTAACAAAAGGAAGATAAACAATCCAATCAAAAAATGGGCAATGGACTTAAATAGACACTTTTCAGAAGAAGACATACAGAAGGCTGAAAGACATATGAAAACATGCTCAAAGTCACTAATTATACGAGAGATGCAAATCAAAACAACAATGAGGTATCATCTCACACCTGTCAGAATGGCTATCATCAACAAACGATAAGTGCTGGAGAGGATGTGGAGAAAAAGGAACCCTTCTGCACTGCTGGTGGAAATGCAGACTGGTGCAACCACTATGGAAGACAGTATGGCATTTCCTCAAAAAATTAAAAATAGAACTCCCATTTGACCCTGTGATCCCACTCCTGGGAATATATCCCAAGAAACCAGAAACATCAATCAGAAAGGATATATGCATCCCTATGTTGATAGCAGCACAATTTACCATAGCTAAGATTTGGAAACAGCTTAAGTGCCCATCAGCAGATGAATGGATTAGAAAACTGTGGTATATCTATACAATGGAATACTATGCTGCTATAAAAAAGAAGGAATTTTTACCATTTGCAACAGCATGGATGGAACTGGAGAGCATTATGCTAAGCGAAATAAGCCAGTCAACAAAAGAAAAATACCACACTATCTCACTTATTTATGGATAATAAAGACCATTATAAATTGATAAGCATAAACAGATATAAAGGCAGAACAGCATTGAACTGACTGTCAACCTACAGCTGGAAGGCCGGGGAGGTTGGGGGGAGTTAAGAGATCAACTGAAAGACTTGTATGCATGCATATGAGCATAATCAATGGACACAAGACACTGGGGGGGAGAGGTAGGGAAGGAGGGGGGAAGGTCAAGGGAAAAATGGAGACCTATCTATCATTCGTTGTAATACTTTAAGCTATAAAACAAAATTTAAAAAAAGACTCAAATATAACAGGAGGGTACATATAATCCACACAAACAGATACTCCTGGATCACTCGGTTCAGGTGACCAGGGAGACTGTGGCACTGGGCCCCACAAGAAACCTACTACATCAGGCCATTCTGCAAAGACTGGAAGATGTAGCAGATCTACCTAATATGTGGTAACAAATGAATAGAGGCAACCAAAATGGGAAAACAAAGAAACATTTCCCAAATAAAAAAACAGAAGAAATCCCTAGAAGAAGAGCTAAATGAAATGGAGGTGAACAATCTACCAGAAACAGAGTATAAAACACTGGTTATAAGGATGTTCAAGGAAGTCAATGATAACTTAAATAAAAAGATAGCACAAAAAAGGACTTAGAAACCATGAAAACAATTAGTCAGAAATAAAGAAAACAATCACTAAAACAAAGAATGACCTAGAAGGAATCATAGCAGATTAGATAAAGCAGAGAAATGAATCAGTGATTTGGAAGAGAAGATAACAGAAAACATCCAATCAATACAGCAAAGAGAAAAAAGAATTTAAAAAAATTAGGACAGTTTAAGGGACCTCTGGGACAACATCAAGTATAACAACATTAGCATCATAAGAATACCTAAAGGGGAAGAGAAAATAGCAAGGGATTAAGAAACTACCTTAAGAAGAGAAAAAATGGAGGCAGAACAGACAGATGTGTCCCAAGCCTTGTCCCAGAGCAGATAGAATGAGTAACTAAATTGAATAACATCCACCCTGAATTGACGAAGTAGAGACTGCTGGTGAGACAACTCACAGCTGGGAAGGGCAGAGGATGTCTGGAAAACAGTAATATCAGGGATCTAGGATGGAGAGAACTGCCAGACCACAGAGCCCAGAGGGTCAGAGGGGAGCCACATGGCACAGAGGCCATGTCTCTTGGGACAGGCATAGCGTCTGACTGTGGAAAGGAGGTCCACAGGACTGTTGGCAGCAGGGGATTCTAGATCTGGGTCCACAGCCATGTGAGACTGAGCCCAGAAGGGACGGCCTGGATGGCTGCCCAGGCCGTGCCAAGCTGGGGGAGAGGGGCTCGCAGTAATGCAGCTCTTTCCCCTCCTTTTGGTCATTGCTTTTGTTCTCTGAACCTAGCTCATAGGACCTTTCAAATGCTCACCCATGGTTGAGGTGCAGGTGGAGGTGCAGACTTGTGGAGTCTGGGGAGAGGAGAGGGTCGGGGAGAGGTGGCTGTCAGTTTGGTGCTGACTCATACCTGATGTGCTGGATCTAGGCAGCCATTTCTCCTGCATTGTTTACCCATATCTTCAGAAAAAAATCACTTCTACTGTCATGGTAAACAACCTGATTCCCTATTTATAATGGTCTGGCCCTCTACCAACTTCAGCAAGAAATTATAGCTAATTTGCCTACAGACTTCAGGTGGTCATAATAATCTGGCCACTCAGTGTATGTCAAACCCACAGCTAACATCATAGTCAATGGGCAAAAGCTAAAAGCATTTTCCTTAAGATTAGGAACAAGACAAGGATTTCCACTTTTATTCAACACTAGGGGCCTGGTGCACAAAAATTTGTGCACTCGGGAGGTCCCTCAGCCTGGCCTGTGCCCTCTCACAATCTGGGACCCCTCTGGGGATGTCCACCTGCCTGCGTGACTGGTCAGCCTGGGTGAGGGGCTGATGGCTGTTTTCAGGCTGGCCAAGCCCCCCAGTGGGGACACTGACCTCATGGGGGTGTGGCCAGCCTGGGTGAGAAGCTGAGGGCCGTTTACAGGCTGCCCACAGCTCCTTCAGGTTTTGGGTCCCTACTGGGGTACCTGGCCAGCCTGGGTGAGGGGCTGATGGCTGTTTGCAGGCTGGCCAAGCCCCCCAGTGGGATCCCTCACCCCATTTGGGTGTGGCCAGCCTGGGTGAGGAGCTGAGGGGCATTTTCAGGCTTTCAGGCTTCCCACAGGCCCTTCAGGTTTTCGGTCCCTACTGGGGTACCTGGCCAGCCTGGGTAAGGGACTGATGGATGTTTGCAGGCTGGCCAAGCCCTGCCAGTGGAATACTTCACCCCATTGGGGTTTGGCCAGTGTGGGTGACGGGCTGATTGGTGCTTTCAGGCTGCCCACAGCTCCCATTAACCCAATGTCCCACCAAGGCTGGCTGGAAGCAGGTTTCTGGGGTTTGTTTATCTTTTATAATTGATGCACTGTTCCTTGAAGCCAAGGCCTAGAAACGAAACCTCCTCTCTGTTTCACCTCACAGCTTCTATAATGAGACGTTGTGATCCTTAGTAGTCAGGCCAGGCCTGCTATCTATGATTGATACTTTGTTGCAAATGTTTTGCCTGGAGCCAGGATAAGCTGAGTGAGCCGCAAATAGTTTCAGTTTCACTCTTGCTGCAATGGAAGCTGCCCTTTACTCAGGTCCGTGAGTGGCGGCCTCCATGTTGGCTGGGCTAATTTGCATACAGTAGCTCTGATCGGCTGGTGGGTGTGGCTTACCCATTCCAAAGAGATGGTTAATTTCAATATTACGCCTTTATTAGTTTAGATAGTATCAGAACTCCTACCTACAACAAACAAACAAACAAAAAAGTAGAAAGAATTAAAAGGCATCCAAATTGGAAAGAAAGAAGCAAAATGTCATTGTTTGCAGATAACTATTAAAACTGATAAGTGAATTCAGTAAAGTAGGAGTATATAAAATTTATGTTCAGAAATTGTGCTTTTATACAATAGTAACAATCAGAAAAGTTAAGAACAAAATCTCATTTATAATTGCACTAACTAAATTAACATTGTAGAAATAAATTTAAGGAGGTAAAAGACTTGTACTTGCAAAATTATAAGCTGTTGAAGAAAGAAACTGAAAATATAAATAAATGGAACCATATAACATGTTCATAGACAGAAATAAATAACACAATTAAAATATCCACACCATTCACTACAATCTATAGATTTAATACAATCCCTATCAAAATAACAATGGCATTTTTTCACAGAACAAAAACTAATAATTCTAAAATTTGTATGAAAACACAAAAGACCCAGAATAGCCACAGCAATCATGAGAAAAAAAGAAAAAAGTTGAGGAAGTATCACACTACCTAATATCAAACTGTCCTATAAGGCTAGAGTAATCAAAACGTCATGGTAATGGCATAAAAACAGATATGTAGATCAAGGGAACAAAATATAGACCCCAGAGATAAACCCATGCCTATGTGGTCAATATAGGCATTCAGATATCTGTAAATTACTCAGAAAAATATAATTTATTTAGTTTTTTTTATTTTCAGAGCATTTGATTTTTGTCAGGCAATAGTTCAAATCAAACTTTAAACACAAGTTTTAATTTTAAGACATTTTTCACATTCATTCTATAGCTTTTGCTATATGTATCTCAAGATTTTCCTCCATTACTTTAAACATCAATTTATTTATCTATGAATTAGAATTAAAACTTTAAAACTATACATAACTAGTCACATACACCAACAAATTACTCCATATTATTTATTTCTGTCCATGAGCATGTTATATGGTTCCATTTATTTATATTTTCAGTTTCTTTCTTCAATATCTTATAATATTGCAAGTCTTTCATCTCCTTAGTTAAATTTATTTCTAGAATGTTAATTTAGTTAGTGCAATTATAAATGAGATTTTGTTCTTAGCTTTTCCTGATAGTTTGTTATTCAGCTGCGATTAACTGAGAGGCATTTGTTTTAACTCTGTAGACTGAAATGTATACTTTTCTGTTGACATGGCTGATGGTATCGGTGCTAGACCTCAGCACCATCATAACTTTTCTCTGCTTAGTTAGGAGTAAACTTTATTTTGCCATGGCCCTTCTTGCTTTTTACCTTACTTCTCTATGTGCAGAGTAAAACTCATCTTTGAAAAAGTTAACCATGTAGACTTTCTCTGGCTCTAGCATAGAAAGTCAGCAGCTGTAAGGGCTGGAAGGATACAGATCCCATTTCTCCCATGGTTTTACTAAAATCTTCTCAGAGCAGGTGGGAACAGCTAAGCCTGTGGGGTCACCTCAAGTCTGAGTTCCAGAACCCATTCTCTCATGCCCTCCTCCTTGTTGATATCTAAACAGTGAGCAGAGGTTCTTTCTGGGATTGTGTTTCATGAAATCAAAGAATGAAATCCAGGACCAGAAGATTTAAGCAAGAGGTGTAGTAGGATTTATTCAAGCACAGGGAGGGGGCCCAAGAGAGGGTTGCTGCTAAAGCTCACTTGTGTGAGGGTTTTTATCTGCTATGGACCCATTCTTTACCCATGTCACTTCCTGATTGACTCCTTTTATTTGACTGGCAACCATTTCAAAATCTACCCAGTGCTCTTCTTCTCTCTTCCTCCCCATCTTTTGCAACATTCTGCACTTGCAAGACAAATATCCTTGTCTTTTGACACCCTGTTTTTCTGCAAGGCAACATGTTGTGGTTTCATCTAGCTCCAGCTATCACATCCATACTTCCTCCTTCTTCCACCCCTTACCCTGTCTGCCTAATCTTGCTTCTAACTCCTCTCAAGTTCATAAACTTATTATTTATGTATTTACTTATTTATATACCTTTTAAAATAGCATTTCTATTGAAAACAGAGTTCTGTGATGAAAATAAATGTAAAAACGAGTACCACAAATAAATTAATAAAACAAATCACAAACACCAAACTTTTCCATTTTACAGATTTTAAAATATGAGACTAGAGAATTGGGGTGGCTTTTCCAACATTACAGAGACTGGTCCAGTTCTCCTGACTCCTGAGCCATCCTTCTCTCTGTTAGACCCTAAAACTAAAACACATCAGGCTGTTGGGGAATCTTGTCTTTCCCTATTCAGCTTAGCATTCTCAGAGGGGGCTAGAAGGGCTGGTGATGAGTGGAAAGAGAGAGTTAATGTTAAACCTGTTGGGTAGGTTCATTTTTTCCCTGAGGTATGCACGTTAGCCAATTTTCTCCTCAGAAATGCCAATCATTACAATTCTTTCGGGGACAGAAAGTTCAAGCCAGTTACTATAAGCACTTATGTTAAATAGATAGGAGTAAAGAAAACAGTACAGGAGAGAGCTCATGAGGTTCCCTGTACAGCCCCAGGCCTGACTACGCTATTTAAGAAGTCTGGCTTCTAGGAGCACTACTTCCCCTCTGTGTTTTTCCTCCTCCTCTCTGGTTACTTCCCTTTCTTGCCTTTCCTGCCTTCTCTTTTAGTATTAAAATTTTCATTTCTTATAGAAAGTGAGGGTGATAGTGGATGATAGCAATATTCTCGTTGTTTAAAAGAACTTTCTTTATAAAATTGAAAGATTAAAACTCTGTAAAGGGTTTTAAAATCAATTTTAGCTCTCCATGGAAAATGTTGCTTTAAGACTGGGTCAGATCCCAAGACCAAGAGTGAATGTCTAAAATTACTGAAACTCCTAAGAGAAGTTAGTTTTTCAAAAAAAATTTTCTTTAGGAGAACTTCTCTTCTAGAAAGTATAGAGAATAAGGATGGTGAAGGACCCATCACCTTATTGTCTCTTTTTATCCAACACCCATAGAAACAAGGTCCTCTTGAAATGTGAAGCAGAAAATGGGTAAGGTGAGCGAAAAAGTGCTACTACCAACATTGTGCGAGCTGCCTTCATTGTTGATCTCTTCCTTGTGCAGTTGGCTCAAAGGATCATGAAGTGTGACACTGTGTCAGAGTCCCCAATGTGTTTACTACTTCCTGACAAATACTATAATTTTTTTCTTGTAGGGAACAGACATTGTTTATGTAGCTGTAATTTCTTAAATGAAAACTGACTTTCTATCCCAATGTATCTTTGTTTCAAAGAAACTTAAAGAGAGCTCTCCTGGCCTTTGGGGAGGTCTTTTAAAGTAAAAAGTGCATAATTAGGAACAATCATGCAGTAGGTCCCCTAAAAGGAAAGAAAAAATTAGCCTAGTAAAGTGTTTCCATCTTGGGTTATAGGCTTCGTCTAAAGTGGCTTCTCCCTGGGTCTTAATGGTCTGTGCGGAGACTGAAGGTAAGATAAATGCTGTTTGGCCCAGCAGAGATCTGAAACAAATGAATAGACAGTTGAATTCCCACTCACCTAAGACCAGCTGAGATTATTTTGCTACTTCATTTAACTAGTCAGATGACAGCTTAACTGATGGGGTCATTATGTTAAATTCAAAGAAATTTTAGAATGAAATTTATGCAATAAGTTAGATCACGGATCAATTTGTATCACCTAAGTGCATGTAATGCCCTTAATGTGATTGCCTTTGGGTTAAGACAGAAAGAAATGTTCAGTCCCAAGGAGGCGATATTTTCTGAAATAGAATGAATGAAATCTTTCTCTCTCTTTTCAATCTAAACACCTGAATTTCTAGGCTTTAGTTTAAAAACATTAGGTAGAAGGTAAAAACTTCAATGATTGATATCTTCTATGAGGCTGGTAGTTGATGAAGAAAAGTTACCAAGCTTTATCTGACTGTCCATCAAGTTGCTATTATCATTTTCATGCTTGAGTCAGTCAAGTAGGTAGTAGACAAACTTCTTGACACGTGGAATTACCTGGGAAACTGGAAATTGACCTCATTTTCAAAAAATGTTCTCAACACAAATATTTTTGCTTAAGTGCCTTCTACTTTCAAATGTACCCCAAGACACCATTGTAGTTCTCTTGTGGCTGTTTCCTATTGATTTCTATATATTTTTCTTTTGATATGAAGAAATAATTTTAATTTCATGACTTTATAAGAAAGCTCAATTTGCAAGAACATCAGCAATTTCTCATTTTATTTTATTTTTTATTAAATATACTTTATTGATTTTTTACAGAGAGGAAGGGAGAAGGATAGAAAGTTAAAAACATCGATGAGAGAGAAACACCGAACAGCTGCCTCCTGCACACCCCCCACTGGGGATGTGCCCGTAACCGAGGTACATGCTCTTGACTAGAATCGAACCCGGGATCCTTGAGTCCTCAGGCTGACGCTCCACCCACTGAGCCAAACTGGTGAGGGCAGCAATTTCTCATTTTAATACCTTTTGCTATTCCCAATAGCTAGAGCTTGACTTTTGACTCCTAAACTCAATTTGTAAATCTGTCATCCTTTTCACGCCAATTGACTTCTCTTCCTGGAGTTCTTATCTCATTTTTTTGGTGCCCTTAACTGCTCAATAGCTCAAGAACAGAAGGAACTTTGTAGTCAGGGGTGTCCTTTACATCCAATTATCCCTTCACTTTACACATGTATATTGGGTGCCTACTATGTGCCAGACTCTGCTTTGGGTCCTGGAGATAACAGTCATGTGCAAGTCAGGTACAGAACTCTAACTTTATAGCAATTGCATTCTAGTACATTTCTTCCAAAAACAGTCTCTGTTCATGAACATCCCCAATCTTACATAAATGTATATATTTAAAAATTTGTATAATCTATTTTGATGTATTATATTTTGAATAAATAAAAACAAAAGATGGATGTTTTTATAAGAATGGGCCAGTTCCTTTCCGTGGCCTCAGATACCCACTGAACAGAAATGGATATGCTGAACAGCTTGGTATATGATGCAAGTGCTGTGGTCACATCAGAGAAGATTAGATGCTTGTAATCTGCTTCTTTGGGATTTATATGAGCAATAAGCAATTTAAAAATTTCCATTCCTGGTAAGTCTTTTTGCCTTGGTGCACATTGCTTGCAGGCTGACAGTTTAGGACTATGGAAAAAGTACTTTTCTTCGTTCCTGATAAAGCCCCATTCACTGTGCGATGCTGTCTTTTGCTCTTCTGTAGTCTTAATAAGTCCACAGAGCTGAACCACTCACAGTCTGATCCCCAGTAGTATAGATTTCTCCCATTCAGTGAAAAGTCTTCAGTTGCAGGGCAGCCATCAAGTTCTCATGGCTATGACCCACTTTTCAATCATTGTACCTCCTAGCCTTTGCACATGTTGATCACTTTTCTTCAAAGGCCTTTCTGTCAGGCATTATCTCCTTTGGGAAGCCATCATTGACTTCCTCAGGCCGGGCTAGATGGTGTTTCTCTCTATGATAGTAGTTTTCTTCGAATTAGAGAACAATAAGATGAAGGGTAAAGTGTATGACTAAGTTATGTGATACCCAAGCTGGCCATATGAATGTATTATGAGAAGGCCTTTTACTGAACATTTTTTCCCTTCTTCCCCTTTCTTTAGCCTTTCAAAGTTTCTGCAATGTCCATTTAAGAAGATTTCTTATACTTTTGAGGTGAGTCTGACTTCAACATTCCCCAATTAAAATATAAGTACTCTTGAAGAGAGTAACTGGCATAGCAGTAAGGAGGATAGTGACTTTGGTTTATAAGTGGTCCTAGGGTGCTAACATGAATTGGCTGGAGAAAGTCGAAGGCTCAAAATAACCTTTTCCATAAATAACACAAAACAAAAAAATATTTGGCTGGGACATGGCCCTTACCCTTGCCTTTTAAAAATCGCTAATTCAGGTCTTAGCTGGTGTGGTTCAGTAGTTTGGGCATTGTCCCATGCACTGAAGGGTTGCTGATTTGATTCCCAGTTGGGATGGATGCCTATGTTGTGGGCTCAGTCCCCTGCAGGGGGTGTGTAGGAGGCAGCTAATCCATGTTTCTTCCTCATATTGATATTTCTCTCTCTCACTCACCTTCTCTCTCTCTCTTAAAAAAAAATCAATAAAAATATTTTTTAAAAATCTGATTCAGGAAAAACTTGCCTTACTGCAATGTACCTAATAAAAAAAATCAACACAGATTCTATAAAAACATATTAAAAGAAGAAATAAAAAGGAGGACAGAAAGAGGAAAATATAAATGGTGGTCAAGAAATGTTTACTAGAAAAATGTCTAATGAGCTAGATCAAAATTATGACCAAATATATTCCTGAATTTAAAAAAAATGAGTAATCCTTTATATGCAGTTTCACAGAAAATAATGACCAAACAACAGAAGTAGGTTAAACATGTGCTGGCAGAGTTAAGGGAAGCTATTTTTTAAAATCACAGAAATGACAATCAAAGTGCAACTTTGAAGCTGCAGCAAAGATTGTGTACTGCTGAAACAGCGCTAGGCATGAGGGAAAATGGATTGGGAAAAGAGAGGGTATAAAGAACACACAAACTTAAAAGGATTAAATAACAGATATGCAATATATACGAAATAAATTATATATATTCATAATTGGTGTTTCTGAAGAACAAACTCAAAATAGTAAGATATCTCTCTAGGAATATTATACAAAACAATCAATACAAAAGATTATTAAACCAAATCCCAAAGCATGTTAACAAATTAAAATACTATGACCAAATGTGATTTATTCCAGGAATGAAAACTGGTTTAATATCAGAAAATCATATATGTATTTTTATCATGCTAATAGATTAAAAGTCATGTTTCTAGTACTGAGGAACTTGATAAAATCCAATAGCCATTTTTATATATTTATTTTAAAAATCCTATTAATAAAATGTTAATAGATACTTACTTAACATAATCTACAATAATAAAAAAGAAACATGCAAATTGGTGTCACTCCGCAACTCCCCAAGACATGACACCAGCCAATCAGTGACTATATGCAAATTAACCCAACCAAGATGGCAGCCGGCAGCCACGGAGCTGGAGTAAGCACGAGGCTTGGTTGCCCCTGCTATGGAGGAAGCCAAGCTTCCCACCAGCCCTCAGCCCCTCACCCAAACTAACTAGGCACCCCAGCAAGGACACCTACCCTGAAGGGGCTGTGGCCAGCCTGAAAACAACCATCAGCCCCTCACCCAGGCTGGCTATACCCTCATGGGGTGAGGGTCCCCACTGGGGGGCTTGGCAAGCCTACAAACACTATTAATTAGCCCCTCATCCAAGCTGGCCAGACACCTCAATGAGGACCCCCACCCTGAAGGGACTGTGGCCAGCCTGAAAATAGCCACCATCCACTCATGCAGGCTGGCCAGGCACCCCAGCAGGATGTGACCGGCAACCACAGAGCTAGAATAAGCAGGAGACTTGGTTGCCCCAGCAATGGAGGAAGCCAAGCTTCCTGACTGCCTTGGCTGGCTGTGGCAAACAGCTATAAACTCCTCACTCAAGCTGGCCACACCCTGATGGGTTGAAGGTCCCCACTGGGGGGCTTGGCCAGCCTGCAAACAGCCATCAGCCACTCAGCCAAACTGCCTAGGCACTCCAGTGGGGACCCCCCATCCTGAAGGGGCTGTGGCCAGTCTGTAAATGGCCCTCAGTCCCTCACCCAGGCTGCCCAGGCACCCCAGCAGGAACCCCACCCTGATCTGGGACACCCTTCAGGGCAAACCAGCTGGCCCCCACCCATACACCAGGCCTCTATCCTATATAATAAAAGGGTAATATGCAAATTGACCCTAACAGCAGAACCACTGGGAATAACTGGTCACTATGACACACACTGACCACCAGGGGAAAGACGCTTACTGCAGGAGCTATCCCCTTGTGGTCAGTTCACTCCCACAGGGGGAGCTCTGATCAGGCACAAGCCAGGCTGATGGCTGCCAGTACAGTGGTGGTGGTGGAAGCTTCTCCTGCCTCCTCAGCAGCGCTAAGGATGTCTGACTGCAGCTTAGGCCTGCTCCCCGCTGGCAAGTGGACATCCCCCAAGGACTCTCGGGCTGCCAGAGGTATGTCTGACTGCCAGCTTAGGCCCATTCCCCTGGGGAACAGGCTTAAGTCAGCCAGTGGACATCCCCCAAGGGTTCCCAGACTGTGAGAGGGCACAGGCCAGGCTGAGGGACTCCCTCAAGTGAACAAATTTTTGTGCACCAGGCCTCTAGTCTAATCTAATAGATGAGTAATATGCTAATTGACTCACTCCACAACATCCCAAGCCATGCCCACCAGCCAATCAGAGCAACTATATGCAAATTAACCCAACCAAGATAGCAGCCAGCAGCCATGGAGCTAGAGCAAACAGGAGGCTTGGTTGCCCTGGTGATGGAGGAAGCTAAGCTTCCCACCTGCCTAGGCCGGCTGTGGCCTCTGCTCAAGACAACAAAGTTTCATTTATAGAAGCCATGGCGCTGGAGCAAGCAGGAGGCTTCATTGGCCTGATTATGGAGGAAGCTGCCTGCCTAGGCTGGCTGTGGCCTTTGCACAAAGCAACAAAGTTTCAATTATAGGAGATAAATAAATCCCAGATACGCTGGGAGCTTGGGTCACTGGGGGCTGTGACCAGCCTGCAAACAGCCTTCAGTCCCTCACCCAGACTGGCCAGGAACCTCAGCAGGACCCTCCACCCCAATGGGGCTGTGGCCAGCTTGGAAACAGCCATCAGCCCCTCACCCAGGCTGGCCCCTTACCTAAGGATGTCTGACTGCAGCTTAGGCCTGCTCCCCACTGGCAAGCAGTGGGCTCCCAGGCTGCCAGAGGTATGTCTGAATGCCAGTTTAGGCCCAATCCCCCAGGGAACGGGCCTAAGCCAGCAGGTGGACATCCCCCAAGGGGTCCCAGACTGTGAGAGGGCACAGGCCGGGCTGAGAGACCCCCGCTGAGTGCACAAATTTTTGTGCACTGAGCCTCTAGTCAATGAATAGTTAGTAATAGAGGTTGCCTACTGGGAAGAAAGCTGGTTGACTATGAGACAGGAATAAGAAAGAGTTACTTTTTATTGTCTAGCCTTCAATGTCTTTTAATTTAGTATCATGAATATGTATTACCTATTGAAAATGTATGTAAAATACTTAAGTATATTAAAGGGCATTGAAGCAACAAGAATTTCAGTTGAGACTGGGTCACTCATTTTTTAAAATATCTACTGCAAGCATATATTTTAAAATTTCTGCTTAAGATTAACCTCAACATAGTGGTGTTAAGCAATATCCTGTTCCAAATATAGGCAGCATCCCAAAAATCACAGGTTTGGCCTCTGAGAGTTTTTTTTTGTTTTTTTTTGGGGGGTGGGGGGTAGGTCCAGGTTTCTCAATAGTCAGAAAAACCTGTTACCATGTTTGCTTATACTTTTCTGACCTCCTTTGTTCAGTGGGACCAAATGGTAATTATTTCCAAATCAGAATCTCCTCTATCAGTTGCTTCCTTAATCTTACGTAAACTCCTATGTGGGGAGCCTTGGTAGGCTTCCATTTATAACCAACAAGGGCTCAAATTCCTGAAGGGCTACAGTAAATGTTTTCTGAAATATTTCCAGGAAAGAAATGGGCTTGCATTTTTTCAGGGTGCACTTTGCATACAATCTCACCAAAAAACCCTGGCTGGCTCCAAATCCTGACTGCTGGAAACTAATTGTTTTTATGCTGGAAACTGATTGTTTTTAACCTACTTTGGTTGCTCTGAAAGGTCAGAGCTATGCACCCATTGTTTAAGTTGAAACATTGTTAATTACAGCAAATCTCTACCTGTTAATTACATGTAAAATTCTTCCTTGGAATTTCCTGCCTAAGGATATTGTTGTTTTCTCAGAGATTCAATAAAAGGCTGGTG
>PVJC01032980.1:0-19399 GCA_004026665.1 Murina feae
GCCTAAGCCTGCTCCCCACACCACCTCTCCATCTCTAAGCCTAAGCCTGCTCCCCACACCACCTCTCCATCTCTAAGCCTGCTCCCACACCACCTCTCCATGTTAGCTCAGCCCTGGACAAGCACAAGCAAGGATTAAGTAAGAGGCCAGGACAGAGCAAAAGTGAGCAGAAGCCCAGAGTCTTGTAGACAAAGGCCACCCAGCCGCTTGGCAATATTTCTTAGATGTGCCATTTTCTCCAGTGCCTCCTTGCTAAACCTCTGCTGTTTCCTGAGGCCTTCAGGGCTGCCACCGCCGTGGCTGGGGTCCTGCCTGCTGGGGGAAGGCTCCCACTCCTCCTCTGTCCTTCCACAGGAGGCACCTGCTTGTCATTCACATCACATTCTCTGACGACCCTGATAACCGGCTTCCTGCAATCAGCCTCGCATCTGCACTCCCCCGCCCGCTCTGCTGTACCCACATCCACGCTCCACACAGCACAAAGCCTTAATCCTTTGCTTAACACCCCTTAAGAACTTCTCACTGCCTTCATCTATGTTCCTTATAAAACTCCCTGCCTGACTCTCAGCCCCTCCCTCACCCTCTTCCCCAACACCTGTGCTCCCGATGAGCGGAACTTACAGCTTCCCAGGTGCCAGATGTTGCTCCCTCCCACTCTCCCCTCCTGGCATTTTTCTGTGTTGTTTTATCAGCCCCAAACGCTGTTTCTCCCACACCCTCTGCCTGGCTAAGAATCCTCCTCCTGGAAGTCTCACTTTATGAGTCTCCCCCTCCCCCTGGCAGGAGGCCTTGCCCAACATGGTTAAGGTGGACCTTCAGCAAGCACCATTGGTCAGTGATGCTGTTGTCATTTAACCCACGATCATGACCCATTAGCAATCATGAGAATCAGTTATTCAGAATACAACTAGCAATTTCTAAAACGTTAAATTGAATAGAAGACATCAGTGTTGTTTGGTGATGCTTTGTTGAAACTGTATGCCTGCATGCATGCCTGTGCGAGTGTATGTGTGGGGGGGGGGCGGGGGGGCTTGTACGCACATTGCACACCTGTGCTGCTTACATGTGCACCTGGGTTGTGATGCAAAATGTGTGTATTACTTTGGATGATGGTCCAAAACTTGGAAAGCCACAGCAGTAGGTGACTCTGTTGCTCAGGCAGGCTGAGAATCGTCACTTTAGGTTTTGAGGTCTCTCAGAGCATTGGAATTGTCGACTGAAATAAATGGTCAGAAGGACAGGAAGGAAGGTGGTTGTTAGCACTGGTACAGGTTCTCATGGGAGTTGCCGCTGAAGTTCAGATTATGTTTCTGAGTCTTCTTCCTCCCCAGACAGCCATCACCCCTGTTCTAGATCTCATGTTCCCCCAAATACATATGCTATAATCCTAACCCTAGATGGGATGGCATTAGATTAGGTTTAGAGGAAGGCATGAGGATGGAGCCCCATGATGGGAGGAGTGAGAGACTATAGCTTCCACTATCTTAGCTACGTGAGGACACAAGGCCGGCTGCAAACCAGGAAGTGGGTTCTCACCAGACACCAGACCTGCCAGTACCCCGATCCTGGACTGCCTGACCTCCAGACTGTGAGGAAGAAAAGTCTGTTGTTGAAGCCATCCAGCCTATGGGATTTTTGTTACAGCAGCTCAAGCTCACTAAGACAGCCCTTGCGTTTTCAACCCTTGCCTTACACGGTTTATAAGAGTAGCTTATAGATGTTAGTGGCCCAGATGTGTGTCTGTTGGCTGGTGAGTGTCCTGCAGGTACAACACAGGGCAGCCACCTTGAAAGACTAAGCTGACTCTCAGATGGTGGTGACAGGAGCTGCCACCAGCTGCCAAATTTTAATATGCCCCACCGTGCAGGTCCTGGGATCTACCCTTGGCAAGTGGCATATGCTTGGCTTTGGTGTCCCCACTGTGGCTTGTGGCTGAGAGGGAGTGTTAGGTAGCCAACCAACGCACACCTGGCTTCAGATCCAAGCCCACTGGCTCCCTGAGAACAGCACTTAGCTGGCTTCCATAAACAAGGACATTCGTCTCTGTCAGCCCTAATGAACCGCATTTGTCAGGCAGGAACCAGAGAGCAGCTGTGTTGGAAGGAGACAAATCATTTAATCCAAGGCTCCTGGTGTGGCAGCCCCTGGCACAGTAGAGATCGTGGCACTTAACTACGGAGGGGGCTGGAGGACCCACACGAGGGAAGGCTGGCTGCCCTTGACATCCTGTTGGGAGTGTGTGAGCTGCCAAGCCAGTGTGTGCATTGGCTGGTGCCCCTCTCCTTGATGCTGCACCTGGTTCGGGGGGGTGTACTCAGCAGGAAGACAGATGGGGGGTGGGGAGTGGAGGGGCAACTTCTATTCCCAGGGTGATGCAGACCCAGGAACAATGGCTATGTTCACAGTCATCCCTTCCAGTACCACCAATGTGCATTTCTTTTAAGGTTGTGTAGGAAAGACCTGCCTCAAATGAGCATAGACAATGGGGGTGCATTGGCTCACAGACCATGGGGTTGAACAGTTGGCTGCAGATAAGGTGGGAGTCCAGCCAAGCTTCCTGAGAAAGTGTACCCAGGAACTCAAACAAGGCACCTCTGCTTTCTCCCCATGCTGTCCTCTGCATGTAGACAGGATTTCTCCCTCAGGGAAGTTTGAGCGCTCACAGCTCTCCAGTTTTACCTCTTTACCACCGTGTGAGAGGGGTTGATATGAGTTTTCTCTGGTCCCGAACTGGAAACCAAAGCAAAACCCCAGCTCTGATCGGCCTTAGCAGTTCAACCAACCCCGTTTCTGTGGCACTGGGCCTGGAGTCATCTGGCAGCTCTCATGGGAACCCCATGGCTGGAATCAGGATGGAGCAGTTCTCCACGCAAAGGCAGAGAGCTCTTCCTTGACCGGGTAGCACACATCCACTTGGATGGTCTTTGGTCGTCCCTTTCCCCCAAATCCATATCCAGCTCAACTCCTCCTTGTCTGTCCCATTTTCATGTCCAGAGAGAGAAGGCTGCTCATTACCCTACAGACACTCAGGAATGAGAGCAGAGAAAGTGGGAGGGGTTTTAAGTTGCTGCTTCCTGCCCATCAATTGCAGCGCTACATGTGACATTCAGAGCTGGCACCAGGACACATGCTGGACCCCACAGGCACTTTTCCTTTGTTGGTTTCGACCGTCAAATCTTCCTGAAGCCAGGATCCCGGTTGACTGCACAGTTACTGCGCTGCTCCTCATTGCACCAGCCCCGGGTCCCTGGCTGCTCACGACATAGGAAGGATTGTACTTTTGAGTGACAGGGAGCTGCAGGTGGTAAAACACTTCGCATTCATTTATCAGTGGCTTTCAAAGGTGTTTGACCGTGCACCTCAGGAAAAAAGTATTTTCTAAAGGAAACAATACATTTCACATCGTCATATAGTACATATAGATACTACATAATAAAAGGGTAATATGCAAATTGTAACAGCGGAACGACTGGGAATGACTGGTCACTATGATACACACTGACCACCAGGGGGCAGACACTCATTGCAGGAGCTGCCCCCTGGTGGTCAGTGCGCTCCCACAGGGGGAGCTCTGCTCAGTCACAAGCCGCTGCCAGTACAGCGGTGGTTGTGGGAGCCTCTCCTGCCTCCTCAGCAGCACTAAGAATGTCCAACTGCAGCTTAGGCCTGCTCCTCGCTGGCAAGTGGACATCCCCCGAGGGCTCCCGGGCTGCCAGAGGGATGTCTGACTGCCAGCTTAGGCCAGATCCCCCAGGGAGCAGGCCTAAACCATCAGGTGGACATCCCCTGAGGGGTCCCAGACTGCGAGAGGGCACAGGCTGGGCTGAGGGACTCCCTCCTTCCCCCGCCCCTGAGTACACAAATTTTTGTGCACCGAGCCTCTAGCCAAGATGTAACACTGAAATAAGTTTTGAAAAACTATATTAGCCTCTGTTACACAGGATGCAACTTGGTGGTTTTATTCTGTCTTGTCCTTTTCTATTTTCATAATGAGACTGACTTTTTCTTCATGACCCACAGATGAGACCGAGCCCACACAGTCTCATCACACATCATTGTTCTCTTTGTACAGTCATCTTTATGGCAAGAGGCTCATAGATGGTGGACCTTCTGGATGCCCCCCCCCCCCCGAGCTTTTGGTGTGTGACCTTACTGATCCTCCAATAATCCTAAAAGGTAGGAGCTATTTTTTTTATTGTGTAGATAAGGAAACTGAGGATCAGTGATTGAGACCAGACATTAACAAAACTCTGAGTAAAATAGCTATCTGAACCCCAGGCCTTGAGCTATGAAACTCTGTCACCACTAGCTGCCTCCACTAGACCTGGTGAGCCCAGAGCCAAATCATGTGCTGGGGAAGATTAAAAATCGTTACCAGGTCTTTGCTGCTCTTCCCATGAAAGGTGGAGTGTAGTTCTCTTCCTCTTCTTAAAAAAAATATATGTTTTTATTGATTTCAGAGAGGAAGGGAGAGGGAGAGAGAGCAAAACATCAATGATGAAAGAAAATTACTGACCCGCTGTATGTTCCCAGCTGGAGATCAAGCCTGCAACCCTGGCATGTGCCCTGACTGGGAATTGAACCATGACATCCTGGTTCATAGATCAACACTCAACCACTGAGCCACACCAGCCAGGCTAATTCTCTTCCTCTTGAATCCTGGATGGACTTAGTGATCTGCTGACCAATAGAATGAGATGGAAGTGATGTCCGAGGATGACCAGGCTAAATCGGAAGAGTCCTCTAGAGCCCTCTCTCCGGGTGCCCTGGGCTACAATTCAAAAGAGGCCACATCAAGGCCCTCTCGCTGACCCCACTGAGTCCAGCCTTCCAGCTGAGAAAGACAAACTGGAACCGTAAGGATGGGAGAAGCTAGGGCTTATGGGAAAGTTCTCATGCTCTTCATGATCATGAGAACCCTGCAGGAAGAACTCTATGTTCATAATAAAGTTCCATGGTTATAACTTCTCCTTCCCTTAATTTCCTTTTCCCTTCCATAAATGCTCCTCCATTGGGCCAGCAGGCCAGAGTGTGCACATGGCTTGCCATGTCCATGTGCTCTGGAGTTGCAACCCTTTCTTTTTTCCTGAATAAATCTTTTTTGGTGACAAGATACTTAACTGGTTTTATTTTTCAATGGACACGACCATCCCCAGCAAAGAGTCACATGGGAAGGAAGCTGTCTAGGATACATCGGACTGACTAATGTGGAGCTGAAGACTCTCCCAGCTGAGCCCTGCCCTAATTCCACAACCATGGATTGTGAGGTACAATAAATTGGTTGTTGTCTTGGGTCACTACATTTGGGACGTTTTGCTCTGCGACAATAGGTAGAGCCTGAACATGACCTTCAACAGCTCCAGACCATAGCCGAAAGGCTCTTGGTGGCCCCTGCCTCTTCTCCCTATAACTCAAAATGGGTTGGATAAGGCTTACCCCCACCATATGGATTCGGCTGAGAACATACTCAGACCCACACCCAACCTCTTCTCTCTCTTCCTCGGCTGCCTGGCTCCATGGCTTCAGGCACCAGACTCCCTGCTAGTATCATATGAACCAATAAGATGCATTAGTTGGGGACTTGACAGGATCTTCTACATGCTAACTGGTCCAAGTGGGCCACTGGCCACCCATAGGTGCCTTTTTTTTGAGGCAAACCCGAGATAAGGAGGCTGCCAACTGAGAGGGCAAAGTGCCGGATGTAGAAATGGGCATGAATAATAGAAGAGCATTTCTTGCGTTTCTACATGAGTCCCAGGGCACCTTGTCTGATGGATGGCAAGGGAGGAAAACAGCCTTGAAATCACAAGGCTTTTCTTCTGCCCATGGAACTTTGTACACTCAGGCCTGCCACCATGCAGTGAGGAGTGTAAGGTCCTCCTGCCTCCCCAGGAGAATGCCCCACAGTGGCTGGGGGAGAGGAGCGGGGAAGGAAGGGGTAGTGGGGAGCTGTAGGAACTGCTGGTTAATATTTACTCACATTAATAAGATGTTGAGCATCAGCCTCTCCATAAAAGCCACAGTTAAAATTAGTAAGTAGTTCATCCTGGTCTAACAATATGGAATAATTAATTTTCACACTCATGTGTGTGCTTTTTTTCATAAACAGTAATTAAAGAGAAATATGATATTGCTGCACCTGTTTTTCACTTCTGGCTTCCCACAGTGAGGAAACCCGATCTTTTATTGATGAGAAGAGACGCGCGCTGGAAAACCCGCAGGGAGAACATCGCAACCCCTCCAGCCTTCCCCTGAGACGCTAAGAAATCTCAAATGATTAAGCCACATGGAGGCCTCTTTTCTCGCCTTCCAGTCCTTTGAAGGTTCGCGGGCTGGTGGGGAGGAAGGCTTGTCTGCCAGGAGTTAAGGAGACCCTTGTGGAGTTGGCTGCCCTGAGGACAAGGACAGAACTGATGTCCCTGTTCAGTTACTGCTTTTTTCTGACTGGACCCGAATTCTCTGCACGCCAGTGAGGGTGCCAGAGTGATCCCCAGGGAAGACAGAGCAGTTCAAGTTCAGAGGCCCCGAGCCCTTCCCTGAGCTTCCCTTGACACCAGCCAGCTTACCCCACCACACTCCCAGGGCTTCTGCCACCCTGGAGAGGCGAGTCTGGGCAGGAAGGGGCAGGAGTGCTATTTGCTCAGCACTTCGCAGTTTGCTCTTTACGCCTCTCACATCCATCATGCAAAGTTGTTCTGTTCTCCAGCCAACTCCCAGCAGGGCTCCTGCCAGAGCTCTGCCTGGAAACCCTGATTTCTGCCTGGGTCTCTGAGGCCACCCTGCAGATGGCAGCTGGGTGAGGACCGCCGGACCCCTGCTTGTAGGGAGCACTCTGCTCTGCTCTGCTTCCTCTCCATCCAGGAAAACCTGCCTGGGGCTGGGTCTGTCCTTGAACTCCTGGAAAGAGGCCATGTGTCAAAATAAGTGAGCAGCGTCTGATTTCTTTCACACAGCGAGGGACAAAGCCACAACCGGAGGCGATGGGCCCTGGTCGAGGACACAGACATGAGCCCCGTTTAACTCCCAATGATATACCGTGGCCCCGCAGGCCCTAACAGTGCAGCACCGGTCACACCAACGTGTAATGAAACTTACTCCCTAGAACCCTCCAGACTGTGACCTCACTGAGGCCAAGAGACTGCCTTACTCCTTGTCCAACGCTCTGCTCTGTGGCATGGAAGAGACGGCCTGTGATGATTTCATGAAGTAACAACTGGGGATATAAGTAATCATGTGGGAGAGAGCCTGGCACCAGGGAGGACACAATTCCCCAAGGACTAGAACCAGGGGCACCTTTTCCTAAGCTGGAGTATTCTGGTATTGAGCCCCCTCCCACAACCCCCATAACTTCTGCCCTTGTCCAGCCTTCTGCTTCTGCCCAATCTCCCAGGGGCACCACAAGGATGAGGACAATGGGCTAAGCCCTGCTGAATTTTTACTCAGGGCACCAGGAGCACCCCAATGCTTCCCCTGGCCACCCATTCCCTGTCCCTGGTCACCGAGTCTAGGGGTTCATGTCTGAGCAGCAATGCCAAGAGGATTCCGGAAGAGGTAGGGTGGGTAAGCCCTTGCCTGGTGTATTACGGTGACTTGACTGGGGTTAGAGGGAGTTGAACCAGGTCCCTAGCACCCTGGGGGTGTCAGCTGAAGTTACCCCATTTACCTGCATTCTTCTTCCTGACATCAACCTCTGTGGCACATCCCTCCCAGACTTTGTAAGCCTCTCTGTGGTCTGGTTGACCATGGTTTTCAACTGAGTTTATCAGCTCAACTCCTTGATGTTTCTTCCCCCCTCCCCCATAGTTACCCCTCACGTTGGGCAGAATCATGCTCGCACCCCCCACCCCTCGAAGACGCCCACCTCCTAATCTCTAGGACAGTGAATGTGTTAAGTTACATAACGAAGGAGAATTGAGGATGATCATCAGCTGAGTGAATATTGTAGGATCCGGATGGACCCAATGTCATCACGGGTTCTTAAAGGAAGACAAGGGAAGTGGAGAACAAATCAAAGAGACTCAGACCACCATTACTGACAGTGGAAAGGGACACTACAGTCTTAGGAGTATGTTACTGTCCCCCACCCCCTCCTCGCCCCAAGGCTATGACCCAGGCCATGGAGCCTGCATGCAGGAAGGATGAGGGCTGCTTCATGTCCTCTGTTCTCTCCTGCTGGCGCCCTTTGGCGGCATGGCTCACTATACTGGCTGGGCTGCTGCTCTAAGCGTCCTGAGGCAGGGCCCCTTAGCCTCGTGGTGGGTCTGGGACTTGTCCTGTCTCACTCCAAGGGAGCTGGGCCAGCTGCAAGAGGGCAGTCTGGGGTGGCGGGATCCTGGGTCATCCGTGGGTTAGGATGGGCAGGCACTTTGAGCAACCAGAGTAGTCAGGGCCATGAACAAGGTCCTAGACATTATTGCGGTCCACCCCAAGGAAACAAGTGCTGTTGGCAAGTCTAAAGGACTCTGGTGGACTTAAGGAAGGAACAGAGGGGGAGGCAGGAATATGGGAAAGCTTGATGAGATTGGGCCGTGTCAAGCCTCTGTTCTGAGAGTGAGCCCCTCCGCCCTGCAGGTATTCGGCGTGTGGCCTGCCGGGTGAGCCGCCTGGTGGGCCCCATCACAGCGCCGGCACAGCGGATGCTCGATCGATGACTCAACTCTTGACTCTAATTGAAGTTGACTGGTTCGCCCGCCTCTGACCGCAGCACTGATACGTGTTGAATCGTTGCCATCATAAGCGCTCATGCACGGCTCGTGGGAGCGATTTGGCTAAACGTATTAATAACCTCAAAAATATTCAGATCTTCTGAGCTGGCAATTGTCCTTCTGGGACTCTAGCCTAAGAGTATATCATCAGAGAGATGGACAAAGACTTGGCCCAAAGAAGTTCATCACAACGTAATTTAGAACCGAAAACAACAACGGAGAAATTGTTCCACGTTCAACAAAAGAAAAATGGTGGTTGTGTATAGAAAAGTCCCTCTGGTGAGATATTATGCAGCCATGGGAACCGATTACAGAGACAGCAGCATGCTTGTGACGTTAAATGCATACCCCAAATGATTGAAAGGATGCCGATTGAAAAATAATAATAATAACACCCGAGTAGGGGAATTTGGAGGTTTGCTACTTTTTCGTGTAAACTTTTCTAATTAAAAAAAAAATGAATTTCCAGAGTATTCACACACGACTTTTAGAATCTGAGGCAGAGAAAGGATGGCTGCCCTCTCCAGGCCCTTCGAGAGTTGGTTTCCTGAAACCTGTGTCCCTCATTAAGGCAGCGGAGGTTGATGAAGCCAGCTGCACGCACTCTGTCAGCCTCGGCCTGGCTCAGCCCAGCAGGCAAGTTGTGTGTTTGGCTCTAATTCTAACTCCCAATAAAAACACTGCAGCTGCTTTCGTCCTGAATTCTCATCACTGCAGAAGAGAAACCTCCCCTCTTGCTTTCGATGCTCTCTTGACTCTCTGCACTGCCAATCTCTCTTTTCATGCAAATAGTAAATATACTTCAATGGACCCAGGTTGTTCCTGGTGTCACCTGACATTGGGATGCTATAGGCACCATCAGTGGAGTCCTCAGATGCTGAGGTCAGGTACTCTAGTCTCTACAGAAGGTGGACATCAATCCAGTTCAGTTGGAGAATTGTCTCAGTTTCAAATGGAAAAGCTAATTCCACCTGGCTTAAATAATAAAGGGTATTTACTCTATCGTGAAAACGAGAAGTCTGAGGTATGTGGGCTTCAGGCACAGCTTGATCCAGTGGTTCGTGGCAGCATCAGAGCCTGAGCACCATTGTCTTTGCTTCCTTGTCTCAGTCTCATCGTCAGGCTGGCTTCCCTGGGGGCTGCAGCAGTCTGGGGGGGGGGGGGGTCCTTTGTCCGCAGTGTCCTATACAGAAGAAGAGAGAATGCTATTGTCCCAACCTGCCCAGCAGGAATACTGAGATTTGCTCTGATTGGGCCAGTTCCTCTCAGGTGCTCACACCTGAACTGTGACCAGAGGGACGGAGTGCATTCATGATCTTAGGCCTGCTAAGTGCAGAACTAAAACTAGGGATGGAGTCAGTTTCTCCAGAACCACATGGACCTTCAAACAGCAAGCAAGACAGCTGGAAAGAGGGAGATGAATGCCAGGAGGTTATCCCAAACATTTCGTTTGGGAATATGTCTAAAGAGTTGTTTGGCAAGTATTAGCTGCAGGAACATTTATGAATGTTCAATTCCAGTGTTTTATTCAGCAAACACTTACCATTAATTTATAAATCTAGTTAAATTGAATATTTTCATTTTTCATTGTTTCTGGCACTTTGAGGAAATGAATGTTTAAAAACTATCGATTTCAGATATTCCCGGGGCCCAAGGAAACAAAGATTAGGAACCTAATTACAGCTTTTCTTTTTGGGAAGCAAAGAAAATATGAGTTTAATGCATAGACCAATGAAATCCAACCTTGAGGACAGACTCCTTCCTTGGATCTTACCAGCCTTACTCCAGCTGTCCCCTCTGCCCAATGCCCCTTCCCTCCCCTCCCTTCTCTGCTACAAAGGCCTCCTCACACATGCCCAGCCCGCTCCTTCCGACCCCCTCTCCTCTCAGTAGACAGAACCAGTGCTTGTCTCTGTGGGCCCACCCACAGTTCTGACATTTATTTTGGGGTGCTATGTTCCTGCCCTATAGAACGTAACTTGGGATGGGGAGGAGCTGGGTGAGAAGTGAGAAAGGAAAGTCCTAGAGGCAAAGATGGCCAAAGGGTATTTAAGCTCAAATTTTGAGCCAGCCCTGCCACATGGAGCTCCCCGGGTAAAAGGCAAATGGGGGAAGTGGAGCTGTGCTCCCATGTGATCCGATGAGGGAGGGATAGGAGGCAGGTGCGCGCTAAGAGAGTCCAGGGTAAAGGAGGGGACACAGGAGCCCCTGGGGACTTGGGGAGGGCGTCCAGATTTCCACCACACAGGGCAGGACTCCTGGGAGTTGGTCCTTGATGTCTTAGGAACACATAAGGATGGGGGGTAGGGGGTTATTTAGACGCCTGACATCTGACTTAACTTCGGGTTAAAAAGGAGCTATGCTGCCCTGACCGGTGTGGCTCAGTGGATAGAGCATCGGCCTGTGCACTCGAGGGTCCCAGGTTCGATTCCGATCAAGGGCATGTACCTTGGCTGTGGGTACATCCCCAGTCGGGGGTGTGCAGGAGGCAGCTGATAGATGTTTCTCTCTCATCGATGTTTCTAACTCTCTATCCCTCGCCCTTCCTCTCTGTAAAAAAAAAAGAAAGAAATCAATAAAATATATATTTTTTAAAAAGGGGGCTATGCTCCTTTTGGTCTTATTTAAAGCCCCATCGCCAGCATCTGAGGTTTCCTACCACCCATGGGGCCCAGAAAATGGTTTTTGAACAGAAACATGTCTCGTGTCAGAAAATACAGGGTGTCCCTAAACATGTATACACATTTTGACTAATTATAAAAGCAGTGTTTATTAAAACACATTTCCTTTTTCAAAATTTAATAGAATCAGCTGTTAAAGTGTGTATATATTTTGTGGGACACTCTGTAGATCCACACCACAAATATCTCTCTCTCTCTCTCTCTCTCTCTCTCTCTTTCTCTAGCTCTCTCTCTTTCTCTAGAACTGGTGGCCTGGGCCCAAAGCTGCCCTCCACGGCCACCCTGCACCCTCTCCTATTTTGTCCTGTGGAAGCTGCTCTGGCCATGGTCTGCTCACACCCCAGCCTGGAGCACCGGAAGCTCCTTCATTGTTTAGATCTGGGGTCTGAAGCTACTACCTGTGGGTCAAATCCAGCACACCATCTGCTTTTGACCATGAAAATAGTTGCCACATTTTTAAAGTGTTGGCAGAAAAAAAATGGAAAGAATGATATTTCATGACATGAACATTTTATAACATTAAATGTTGGCATCCGTAAAGGGTCCAATGAAGTTTTATTGGACCACAGCCCTGCTCATTCATTTCCATATCATTTGCATCTACTTTCAAGCCACAGCGGCAGATGCCCTCTGACCGGCAAAGCTGGAACTCCCTGGGCCTTTACAGGAACGGTTTGTTCATCCCTTAAACTTGGCTCTGCTCTGAGAAGTCAGACATGTCAGTGACCTTTCTCTCTGACTCCACTAGGAACAACCTCACTGTGGCCAAATAAACCAAAGACACCTGCCTCCCGCTTTGTAGTGCTGACAGCTTCCCAGACTCAGCTTAGATGCCGTCTCTGCCAATTCCGGGGCCAGGCTAAGAGCCTCTCAGCTTGTCAAGATCACCCATGAAGGGCAGAAGGTCCAGAAACGGATGCTTTCATATGTGCCCAGAGGCCGTAGCCATCCTGGCCCAAAGCCGCTCATCATGCTCTCCACTCAGGAAGCAGAAAACTGTCCTTGCCCCCCACCCCCACCCCACTCCCCAAAACAAGGGCTCATCCCCTATCAGTGAGTTTACCACAACCCAGACAGCTCCTGGACACACATACTCCAACCACCAAAGAAGCCACCAGTTTTCAAAACACATTTGAAATTGAAAAGTGCTGATGAAATCACCCATTTCTGACTGAATGCTTTACTTTCTTACAGAATAAAGCAGACAGTTGAACGTGAAAGTCCCCTTTAATAGTTCAGACTAGGCACAGAGTGTGCTCTTGGAGGCTAAGGAAGCCTGCGGTTTCCTTCAGTCCTACCGGTGGAGTCCCAGGAGGAAGACCCTTGTTTGAGAGGCTCCCGGACAGCTGTGGCTCAGTGTGGCTTTGCAGCAGTTTTTAAAGCTTGGTGGAGTCCTGGTCAGGGCCCTGTGAGATGTCTTTAGACTTGAGCCAGCTTTGTGGCCTCCCAGGCAGTCCTGGGGTCACTTTTGAAAGGAGCCTGGGATGGCGTGGATGTGGGCAGATTCCAGTGTGTCCCCTGCTTTCACTATGCAGAAAAATGAATTCCCCTCTCTGAGCCTGAGGTTTTTCCTCCATGAGAGGAATGAGAAGACTCATAGCATCTCTCCAAGGAACTTGGGGAATTAAATAAATGTAACATCTATGAGCACACAGACCTCGCACTCAGTGCATCGCTAATAGACAGGGAAATAGCAGTGACGGAAGCATCTTGGTTTCCTGAGGAACTTGAACCCCCTGGGAATACAAGTGTAAACTTCGTGCTTCCTTAGCACCTTTGCTTAAAACTCATGAAGACCATCTGCTATGCTTCTCCCAACACACGCCAACAAGAACCAAGGACAGTCAACAACAAAACTGTGACACGTGCAGAGCACTCATCAGGTGCAGGGCAAGTGCATTGCCTATTTGGCCACTGGAGTCTCCCAAGGACCCTACAAGGCAGGTACGAGTGCTGTGTTTTTCCACTTTACAAGTGAAGACCTGAGGCATGGAGAGATGAAGATGACTAGTTAAATTCTACTCCCTGCTAATAGGTTTGGAGCAGTGAGGTGCCCCCAGGACCCTCAAATGGCTCACTTCAGTGCCTGGATCACAGTTGGGCATCATGATGAGGGCACAAGGTTAATGGCCAGAAAAACAGGGCTCTGCGTCCCAGCTCTTAAACCTGCTAGCTTTGTGACCCTGGGCAAATTCTCCAACCTATTTGCATCAGTTATCTCCTAGTGGTTTCCAAACTACTTCAGAAGGTAAGAGCTTCTGAACAGTAACAGTTTAGCTTATGAATCTGTAGTCAGGACAGGGCTCAGTGGGATGGCTCATCTTGGCTTCATGTGGATGAAGAGTGGAGAATCAGCTTTCAGAATGGCTCACTTTTGTGGCTGGCAGGTGGTTGCAGGCTAATGAGCAGGAGTACAGCTGAGGCTATAGGCTGGGGGCTCTGATGCTGTCTCTGGTGGGGGAGGAGCTTTGTGTGAGTTGCTTGGTTTTCCTGTTGGCAAAGGGTGGGCAATCCTAAGAAAATTAGAAGGGAGTGTGTGACATTTTTATGATGTAGTCTTCAAAAGTCACAAACATCACTTCTGCCATCCTCTGTTGGTTGAGGCAGTCACAAAGGGACATTATCAGGGGTGGCCCTGACATAATTGGGGAAGCCCTTTGAAAGATGATCAAAACGTCAGAGACGCTAACTCTGGTTTGTCTTGAAGAAGCAAGCACCATAAGTTCCACAGATGCAAGGACATAGATTCTGCCATCAACTCCATGAACTTGGAAGTGGACCCTGACCTCAGAGGAGCCCACAACCCCAGCTGACACCTGATCAAAGCCTTGAGACCCGAATCCGGGACCCAGGAGAGCCATGCTCAGACTCCTGACCCATGGAAGCTGTGAGATAATAAGCGCATGTTGTTTGATGCTGCTACATGCACTCACTTATCAGGCAGCAATAGAACCCTTGAACGCCTGGATTATTACAATGGTCATCTAACTCTCATTATCCTGCTATGCTCTTGCCCTTCTTGAGGTTACTGTCAACTCATGAGTGGTCCAAATTCAGCACCTCTCCAAGCTGTGCCACAGAAGCTCCCAGCCCTGGCCCTGCTCCAACCCTGTAGTCTCCATCCCATCACTCTCTTATTTTTCATACTACCTGAAATTATCCCCGACCAGAGGAACAAACCTGTTGATGACCAGCAATGAGGCTGGAAGAACCTGCGGAGCTGCCCCTCAGTGGTCTTGAGGACCAGCCCTTCAGCAGCCCTTCTCAGCGTCTGTCAACCCCTCCTCCCTTTTCTTTCTCCAGCCCGAGGGGAGGTGACTACTTTCCACAGTTACTAATCTCTGGGCCAACTCAGTCAGCTCCTGTTCGCCCTTTCATCCTTCCCATATCCAGGCAACCAGCTCCCTACATCAAATCCCCTCCCCTGTGTTTACAATACCAATGAGCCTTCTGCGTTCCTGTCCTACTCATTCCTCTTCCTCAGTCAGCCTGAGTCTGACTCTAACAGTGAGGTTGTGTGACTTACCCACAGATACTAGCAGATGCAGCAGAGATTTGAATTGGGGTCATCTCATTGAAGATCAACATTCTCCTGTAGTTTGGCAATAATACAGACCGCCGCCCCCCCCCCCCAAAGAAAAAAGTTTGTGACATGGATGAATGAAGATGCTAACAACCACAAGCACTGTATACTCCGACTCGCTTCCCTTGGACAAAAAAATGCGTTAACTCTTTGCTGCCTGCAAGCTTTTAAATTACCTTTCTTTCAGTAAAACACCCAGAGACTAGGCTCTTGTCCAAACTCCTCTCACTTCCCAGTCTGCAATTTCCTCCGAACAAAGTGATTGCACGATCCTTTTATGGGGAAGATTAGTCTTCTCAGCTGGGTGACAGGTGCCAAATGGGAGGTGAAGCGCTCTGCCTTCTCTCCACCATCTGTTAACATAACCCCCAGCTACCCTCAGTTCCGGGCTGTCCCTGCTTGGCTTGCTCTGAACGGGGCTGCCAAGGCCTTGATTGCTTTTCCCCTGGTGTGTGCACTCTGAGTGCACCCCGTCTTCCCGCTTCCGTCGCCCGCCTCTGCAGAAGAGGCCTCGATGGGATGTGCATCTGCTGGCTGAGCACAGATCACAGATCCAGGAAGGATGGGGTGACGGCAGATGAGCAGAATCAGCATCAGGAGTGGGTTTTGCATATTCAGGCCACTTTGGCTTTTGTTGCTGTGTGCACTTCTGTTCACATGTTATTCTCAACCTGGGTCATTTAGACAGAGCCGTTTGGGACTGAGTTGAATTCAATAAAATGACCCGCTATTACTGCAAAAATAAGGCCTGACAAATTCATCGTACGACTCTGTGGAAACTCAGGAGGGACCCTAATCCAGTCATGGACGAGGGTCCAACACGGAAGCCAAACCCTGTCCTCTGGGTCTGCTTAGGAGGACATGAGGGAGAGGACAGAAACCCCTCCCTGCCCGTGACGCCTGCACCATTTTATTTATGCATTTCCTGATAAAGGTGAAACAGACATCACTGTCCAGGGCAATTACATCTTTTCCAATCACCTAATACCACTGACATGACAAGAGCCACGAGAAGCAGGAAATTCAATCCCTTCCGATGTCTGCACAGAAGATTAACCACCTCAGAGAAATTAGGAAAGTATCTTCATAACCGTGACTTACAGACGTTGCTATTCAGTGTGTTAATGAAAAATCCATTGATGTTTGGCATTTATCAAGTGTCAAAAATTAAATTTAGGTGCCCCGTGTCTTTAATTAGTGTTAACCCAGTTAAGCCAGCAGGTAGCTGCTTGATTCGGGAAGACACTTTCATCTGCATTTCTTTTCATTGGCTGACATGCAGGGAAGGGGATGGTGGTGTGAAAGAGCTTTATGAGAAGGTGGTGTTTGAACGAGACGTTGAAGGAGTTTGACAACTCAAAGCGAGAGAAGCTCGTGCCGGGAAGAATGAAAAGTATGTGCAAAGGGTCGAGGCTTTCAAGAACAAGGCCCGTGCTCAGAATAGCCAACAGTCCAGTTTGCCTAGAGAGTGATGAGGAGAGGAGAGGGAGAGGCAGATAGGAACCCGGTTGTGAATGATCTCAGAGCTGGAGAAGAAATCATCTTGTAGACATGGGGGGTGATGAAAAGCTTTTTGGGGGAAAGGTGACTTGATAGCATTTGGGTTTTAGAAAGAGCACTCTGGGATCCATGTAGTGTGCTGACTGAAGGGTAGATGACTGGGTGGGAGGGTTCAGGGAATATTCCAGGGGCTTCTTGCAGGTTCTGCACTTTTATTGAGAACATCACAAGGTCAGGCAGATCAGAGAGAACTTTTGTGCCGCCTCTGCAATCGGTGTGTAAAGAATGATCAGGTCGCTGGGTCATTATGGCACTAAAGGTAAGGGTTTTGACAGCACAAGCAGAAGTAGGTGTCACGGCTTCTGTGATCCTGGGACATAGCATCAGAGGCCAGAGCAGGAAAGGGTGGTTCTAAAGGGCTAAGTGTGTAGTCTGCACAGAGCCTCCGCAGCCCGAGGGAGGGAAACAGGACTTCTTGAGGAGCAGGATGTGTGTGCTGTGGGGAAGCGGGGAGAGGTATGGGAGAGATAGTAAACAGTTTGCATGTGCTCCTGAGGACAGCAGAGCATCTTTGAAAAAAGTAAAGGCTCTGGAGTCAACATGCATACAAGGTAGTTTTAAAATATGGTCATGAGCCCTGGCTGGGTGGCTCAGTTGGTTGGAGCATCATTCCATACAGAGAAAGGTGGTGGGTTCAGTTCCCTATCAGGGCACATACCTAGGTTGAGGGTTTGGTCCCTGGTCGGGGTACATACAGGAGGCAACTAATTGATGTTTTCTCTCTCTCTCTCCCTTTTTCTCTCTTTAAAATCAATAAAAACATCTCTTCGAGTGAGGATTAAGATAAGTAATAAAGTTTAAAATATATCTAGTCGCAAATTCTTCAAAACTTCTCCCTTCAAAAGGTAGTCTAAACTCCTTCCCCTTAAGTATGGATTGGACATGATGGAATACTTACATGGCCATGAATAGAATATGTTACTTTCAAAAGCAGGTTCCAAGAGGCATTAGAGCCTCTTTCTTGCTCTCTTTCTCAAATTGCTCAAGCTAGAGGAAGCCAGCTGCCATTTCACAGGGACGTCCAAACAGTCCTACGATGAGGAGCTGAGCTCTCCGACTAACAGCCATGCAAGGAGCTGAGGCCTCCACGGTCCAGCCAACAGCCATGTGAGTGCACCATCTAGGAAATGGCTCCTCCAGCCCCCGTTAAGCCTTCAGACCATGCAGCCCAGCTGACATCTTGAGTGAAACCTCCTGACTGACCCTGAGCCACAACCCAACCAAGCCACTCCTGAATTCCTGGCCGTAGAAACTAAGATATAACAAATGTTTGCTGTTTTAAGCTGATAAGTTTGGGGGCAACGGGTTTAAATGTAAGCTTCATTATACCAAACACAAATTAAATGATTTTAAGCCTCAGTTTCTTAAACTGTGAGATCAGGATAATGTGACACACATCTTGTGGTTGATATGAGGATCCTATGAGGTGAAATCTCCATAAAGTTGAAGTATCCCTTCAACTTCGATGCCGATGGTAATGCTGATGGTCAAAAACACTGGCCAGGTATGAACACAGTAAGTGATTACCAAGTGCAGGTGACTCCTCACCTGAAACCATGAGCGCTGCCCTGGAAGTGTGGCCTGGACCTGACAGGTGCAGCAGTTACCGGGGTCCGTATCTGGCCTCCGGGCTGACTATGTCTTCTCCAGAAGCCTGGGAATCTGTCATAGAAATAAAGGTCTCAGAACCTGTGTTGACTTCAGAGTGGTCCTCACCATCATGGAAGGAGGCAACATGATGTCCCAAGACATGTCCCCACTGAGCACATGGCAGGTGCCAAGGTGAGCCACGTCAGGATTTTATCCATATGACAGGAAAGTAAGCAGAATCCGATACCAGGTGCTGAGGGAGGAATGTGGTCTGGGGACAGCCTGAGATCTTCAAAGTGAGCCCAAGCCTGCCCAGGTGGCTGAAGTAGGAGGCTAGGTTTGCCCACAAGCATCACTGAGGATAAGAAAGCCAGGCAGACAGCCGGGTGGACGGCTTGGTCACCACAGGACATCCAGCTAGGTCACCACCTGATATGGGCAGGGCGACATCTGATATTTCCACACTTGGGCATAGAACAGAATGACTATTTATTCTCTGGTTGACGTGCCAGAGAATCCAGAAAGCCATTTGAAATATAAACATCAGGAACCTCATATTTCTAGAGTCCAGAATCTAGACCTTCATTATAGAATGAGTGTGTCTCCCCTCCACACCTCCTCTTCCCCCAATACACACACCAAGTCAAATGTTTAAACCTAATCTCCAACCTAATTGTGTTAGTAGGTGGGGCCTTTGGGAGGTTACTACCCTGTTTCCCTGAAAATAAGACATCGTCTTACATTAACTTTTGCTCCCAAAGATGCTCTAGGTCTTATTTTCAGGGGATATCTTATTTTTCCATGAAGAATACGGTACACATTTATTGTTTTTTTTATTTTTTATTTATTTTTATTTTTTATTTTTTTAATTTTTTACATTTTTTTTAATTACATAAAGCTTTACAAAGATTAGTACATATATCTCTTTTTCCCCCTGCCCTTCCCCCAGCCTCCCCTACCCCCCAGTGTTTTGTATCCATTGGTTATGCTTAAATGCACACACAAAAGTCCCTTGGCTGACCTGTTACCCCCCCCCAACGTCCCTGTCCTTGTTGCTGTAATTTGACAGTCTGTTTGATGTTGCTCTGCCTCTGTATCTATTTTTGTTCACCAGTTTATAATGGTTATTATTATCCATAGATGAGTGAGGACATGTGGTATTTTTCTTTCATTGACTGGCTTATTTCACTTAGCATTATGTTCTCCAGCTTCATCCATACTCCTGCAAATGCTAAGAACTCCTTCCTTTTTACAGCAGCATAGTATTCCATTGTGTAGAT
>PVJC01032981.1:0-19617 GCA_004026665.1 Murina feae
CTTCCTTCCTCCCTCCTTCCCTTCCTCCCTCCCTTCCTTCCTCCCTCCTTCCCTTCCTTTCTTCCTTCCATAAAGAGACCAGGCTCTGTGTTGGAGGGAGGTCCAGACCTCCTGTTTGCTGCTAATTTGCTGCGTGTCATTGAGCACACCTCTCTCCCTTCTCACTCTCAGGTTCCTCGTATGTAAAATGGGGAATAAATCCAATTGACTTTCTGTGGGGTTCAAGTGAGACAACACGGGAGAATGTTGGGGACCCGCCAATCATAATAACGCTCAGCAAAGGTCAGTGCCTTTCCCTGCGGAGCCATCTCAGCTCCTGTCTGTCAGAATAGCAACCGAGTGCCTCCTGTTTCAGACCGTCAGTGACTGGCCTTGTGTTTTCACCTGGTCGTCACCCCAGACATGTGGAACCCCCACCGGCACACACCAATGAGGAGGAACAGCACGACACCGAGTGCTGGGCCCCCTGAGGCCACACAGCGAGCAGTGTGTGCCCAGCGCCGCCATGCCAGGCCCACCCACTTCCATTACCTGTAAACTGCCCCTTTCGCACGCCCTTTGCCTACCTCCCAGGTAATATTCATCGTTCTACACAATACAAGCAGCTGGCTTATGGGGGTGCAGCGCAGATTTCTGTGGCTGATCTGCTGCTCCCACGCTGCTGGCAGGACTGGAATAAACGCTCATGTATGATTCAACCCTGTCTCTGCTGAATTGGGTCAAGTAGAGACAGGCAGCACGGACCCATCGATTATCTGGTTACAACTGGGCAGTGAGCTCTGACTGGCCTAACGGTGCGTCCCTTCGGAAAATAGAGTCTCTCCCCAGCGGGCAATGCAGACCTTCCTGTGATTAACAAGGTGCCAGCACGCTGGCCGGTAATTCAGAGAGTCCGCAAGGCAGCCGACCGCTGGCCTGGAACCCAAACAATTTACGAGCGTCTGCTCTGCGCAGGAGAGAGCACACGAGGCCCCGCACAATAACCGTATTTCTTGCTGCCGGGCCCGAGAAGGGCCATCCCCTCCATCAGGAGGGCCTCTCTCTGATGCTCCCATGTCCTGGTCAGAGGAACATAACCCTCAGTGATCATCACCGCCACCCGCCACCCGTCGGCTGCTGGAGGCAGCCAGGCAGTCCTGTTCTGGGGCCACAAATAGCGGTGCCATCGCACACAAGCTCTTTGTGGACGCTGTCTAGGGCCCTGGAGCGTGTGCGATCGAACATTCCAGGCGAACGGCAGTGCAACTCTGATCAAGCTGACCCCTTGTCACCAAAGCGGACGAACCAACGGGAGGAGGAGGGGAAGGAAGAAAGGAGGACTGATGTACGTACTACAAGGAAAACAGAGAAAGGAGGGCAGAGAAAGGAGGGCAGAGAAAGGGGGGCAGTCAAGGGATTAAAGAGAATAGTCACCCTTGGTTACTAGGCAGTGAGACCAGACCAGGCTTCAAGGAATGGACACGTGCCCTTAGGCCCACGATAAGGGAGAGTGAATTCTACACTGAAGTCAGCTGCCCTTCCCAGACCTGCCCCGCCCCGTCCCCACTGGGCTGTGGTTGGGACCAGGGATCAGGAGCCGCTGAGAGGAGATGGGTGAAGCACTGAGGGAGGTGAGGGTGGGAGTGGGAGATTCTATTGGCCAGTGTGTGCCCAGCGCCGCCATGCCCAGTCACCCCCGACCCCACCATCTTGCCCTTCAGTTCCCAGGGTCTTGTTGAACCCTCTGACCCAGGGAGTGCGGCGAAGGCTGCTGGGGGTGGGGGGAATGGAGACTCCTCTCCTGACACCATCCGTGTTGCCAGCATCACGTGTGTCTACCACCTGCCATTTCTTGGGCACTACAGGAAGTCCCTTTATTCATGGGGAGTTAACTTCCTCAGCACCACAGGAGAGCTGCAGCTGCATGGTGCCCATTTTACAGCAAAGACTGTCAAGACTGAGTGCCCAAGGTTATTTCCCAGCCACGTGACAACAACAGGGCACAGTCAGCCCCCGCTCACGCTCCCTCCTCCCTCCTGTGGTGCTGAGGGGCTCCAGAGCGGAATAAAAGACCCAATTCCCTCCGATCTCAGAGCCGATCAGAGCAGTGCTTCTCAATCACCAGGACCGACGGTCAAACAGGCCCAGTGGGGTCGAAGGAGCTCCCAGATGGTGCCCACGCGCGGACCCAGGGCCACACGGTGGGTAGCAATGGGATCACCTCGTACAGACTTCACTGCTAAGCGCAGCAGGGAATGGAACTCTCACCCGCTCAGTCCCACGGCTGAGGGGTGGGGAGCCAGTCCTCACGCAACTGGGCTGGTTTTCAACTGGGGAAACTCCGGTCCTGTCCCCACGGGGGTGTCAGTGCCTCTCCCCTTCCTCCCCTCCCCAGCGCCGCCATTCCCCCCGGAACAGGCAAGGCCCTTCCCCTCAAACACTGCCTGGCTGGGGCCTGAGTGCGTACGGAGCTGGGTGCGTGCAGACGGCAGATGGATTCCCGATTAGATAAGTGTCCTCAGGCTGGAACTTGGCTGTGCGTGACTGTGGCCTCGTGCGGCTGCTGTGCTGAATCCCGTCTAAACGGTCTCAGGTCACCAGGACATTCCTGGTGCTCGTGGCCTCCTGGCTAAGTCTGCTCTGTTTCCTTTGCCAATAGTCCTCCAGCCTCCGCACCTCCAGGCCCGCGTTCTTCCCAGGGGTCCCGGTGCCACCTCTGCCGGGCACCATCCGTTTCATCCAGCCTCCTGCACAGAGGAGACCCCTGCCTCCCCGAGACGTTGCTGCTGGCCCCCCCCTTTCCCTGAACAACCCCATAATCGGCCGGGGGTCCTCAACTCCTAGTCCAACAACCTTGGTTTCTCCCTTCCCCCAGCAACCTGCCATGAAAGCTCTGCTAATCTTTGCAGTTGACGCCACACCCCAAGGTCTAATAAGAAGAAATCTCCTTGTCCCATCCCAGTCAATCTAAGGGGAAAATGTTAGAAACATTCCAAACATTCATTCCTTTAATGGACAGAAAGAGCTGGAAATCACGTCTGCGTATGAGAGTGATGTGTGGTAACGAAGAAAGGAAGTTAAGTTTCATTTACCTTGAGTTGCATGATAAGTCTGTGAGCAAAGCGTGATTATGTGTGTTGTTTTATGATAAGATAAGGGTATGCGGAGTCAACACCCTGAGCATGACCGGCCAACGGTCCTTGGGGTAAAGTATGAATGTCGTTGGACCAGAAAAGGCAAGAGGAAAGCTCGGTTTCAACTCTGCAGATACCATATCTCCTGTGTGATTGATTTATGACGAGCAGCAAACACAATGATGGGACAAACAAATACTGAACAGCAAACTATGAATCGGTGAGAACGATTAAGCTCAGGCAATTCTCATTCAAGTTCAAAGTCATTCAGCTCAAGTGCTTGTTAACATGGCCCGGTTTCCAGGGCCTGGACGCGGGGAGGGGGTTTAGGCCTTCGTATCACAGGAACCTGGATCGCAGTCCCACCTGAGCTCTAGTAGCTGTGTCACTCCATCCACATTATGTAACTTCTCTTCACCTCCGTTTCCTAACCCTGAAAACTGTAAGAGCAGAGCACAGACCACCCAACTCAGCGGCTGCTGTGAAGGTGAGGTGAGACTTTTCATCAGATGACGAGGGACCATGTCCTGGGCTTTGCTGAGTCCCATCTAACCTGTCTCCTGTGGCGTGGCCGGCGTGGCTTGGTGGTTGAGCATCAACCCATAAGCCAAGAGGTCACCTGTTTGATTCCCAGTCAGGGCACATGCCCAGGTTGCTGGCTCCATCCCCAGTAAGGAGCATGCAGGAGGCAGCTAATCAATGTTACTCTCTCATCAAGGTTTCTATCTATCTCTCCCTCTCCCTTCCCCTCTCTCTCTCTTAGAAAAGTCAATAAAAACATATTTAAAAATAAATCATTCTGTGGACAATCAAATGGTCTTTTTTATAACTTTCCCTCCAGGCAGTCATAACCCCAGGGAAGCCAAGGGGGTCCCAGAGATGCCAATGAGAGAGGCCCAGGGGGGACTGTGGCTGAGCCCCGGGCAGGGCCTGCAATGCAGCCAAGATGAAGTCTAGGTAATTCCTACTGAGCCGTGGCTAAGCCATTGCTCTAGCTCGGGGCTCGCATGGCAGAAGCCACCTGCACACCCTGGGAGGCTTGGGAACGAGTGTTCACGAAGAGTGGGAGCCAGGAAGAGGGGTGGAGCGGGTGCCTTGTCCCTAAAGGGCAGTCACAGGCGTGATGTGACGCCAAGCGACGCCATGGTGCATTCTGCCCAAATCACCCTGCGGTCGGCCTGCTGAGGAGCCACAGGACTCCCTGCCCAGCACAGTCCGCATCCTCCGCAAGCTCCCGGGCCGGCCTCTGTCCTGCTGTCCCCTCCCTGAGCACACCCAGGCGGCCTCTTTGCGTCACCGCTGCCACGGCCCGTCCTGGACCTGAGCACGTGTATTTTTTTTTATTTATCAAAGTGAGATCATGTCTCCTCAGCTCAAAATTGAGGACAAAGATCGCCCTGTGCGGCTGCCTCCACCACTGGCCCTGAAACACTGATGTAACCCAGTGACTCTAACAGAGGCCAGACAGCTCCTCCCAGCATGCACCAGGGATTGTTAAGAGCCTCAGTGATGACTCGGGAGTCCTCCCCCTGCCCACCCTGAGCCACAGCTGTCACTGCCATGTGCCTCTTGGGTCTCCTCAGTAGGACCCTCCCTACTCTTAGTTTCAGGGTCGCTGTTGGGGTTGGCCCGACCAGACAGATAAGCAGAGGACCTGAGTCTGCGGCGTGGTGTCTGGGATGAGGGGACGGCATTATGCCCTCGAACAACCCCCCCTGGAAGCCCCTGCTCTCCTCCCAGGAGGTGCTTAAGGTGCGCCTGGCACCCACCAGTCTTCCTTCCACAGCGGGAGCTTGCGGCTGACAGAGGGGTGCAGTGCCTGAACGGCACGAAGGGCCGTGACCTCCTGAGAGACTGACCTGGGGGTACTAATGTGATCGGAGGAGGCCGAGAGGAGGACAGGCGACTGCCGACACAGATCCAGATGTTGGTGGGGCTTGAACTGCCTTCTTCGGGGGGAGAGCCTGCGGCTCCCACCTGTCCCCATGGCAGTGAGACCGAGGGGGATTTGGGGGCACCCGCCCCGCGGGAAAGTCAGGACACCCCAGTGCTTCGTGGACGCATGACCTGGGACACACTAGTTAACATTCCCAAACCTCGATCTGCCTGGTGGGAAACAACCAGAATAATAATATCCATCTCATGGCGTTCCGGGGGAGGGGGGGAATGTGGGCCAGGGGCTCAGCCGCAAACCCTTTTCCACTGCCCATCCAGGTTCTTCTTCGTGTGCCTCTCAGCAGGCGGGCGCTGTGCCCAGAGTGACCGCTCCCTGAGTGTCGGGGCTGTATGAAAGGAGACAGAGGCTGCTTTCTCCTCACCTGCCAGGTCTCGGGGGCCTGGACCTCCAGGTGCAGGTGTGCAGAACCTCATGAGGACTGGAGGTGGCAGGAGAACCTTCACTCCCCAGTGAGGTGCTTCCAGAGTGAATGGAGATGGGGTTGCTGCACACGGATGAGGCAACGTCTGTTACTTGAGTCAAAATGGACAAGAAACACACAGTTCACACCACACACAAACCAGAGACGCCTCCTCATTGCGACCTGCGTGTTGTGGGAGACGGCGCACGGCACAGGAGGCCCGACCACCAGCTGTGACACAGAAACCCCTGTGCACAGGCCACGTTCGTTTCCAGACCTGAAATCAGGCATCAAATCTGAAGCTCAGCTCGGCACAACCTCCCCAGGAGACACAGGATCCAAGATGGGGGTACAGATGGGGGGAGGGGAGGGGGACCCCCCACCATGTCGGTAGAACTTTTCCAAGCACAGGAGTGGGCTTTCTGTTCCTCTCGATGCCCCGAGGAAGCATCGCCTGACCCCGCGGCGTCCTCTGAAAGCACACTGGGCACGGAGGGGCATTTCTAAAACCCAGGGGGAATGGCCAGGTCACCAGACCAAGCCTTCCTTTTTTAAAAGCCATGAAGTGTGGCTAAACAATATCAGAAATCAAGTGGGAAAAACTTATTTTTGCTCCTCACCTATCTTCTCTTTACATGCCTTTGGAGGGAAAAATCCTATATAATAAAAGAGTAATATGCAAATCAACCAAACTATGGAACAACCAGTCACTAGGATGCACACTGATCATCAGGAGCAGATGCTCAACACAGGAGCTGCCCCCTAGTGGTCAGTGTGCTCCCATAGGGGGAGCGCCGCTCAACCAGAGGTTGAGTGCAGCAGTGGTGGCAGGTGGGGGGGGTAAGGAGCAAGGGGTCCCAGACTGCAAGATGGTGCAGGCCAGGCTGAGGGATGCCCCCCAGTGCATGAATTTTGTGCACCAGGCCTCTAATAAAAAATAATTGGGTTTAGATAACTGCTACCAGCTCCACCACTACAGGAATTAAAAGATCACAGTGATATTGACTTATCTAGGCTCCGTCTAATAACTGAGGGAGAAACACCTGGACAGAGAAGGCAGACAAGGACCAAGGTGTTAGGAGCTGAAAATGCCCCAGGCACACAGTCTTAAATTTCTTAAACTAATCTTTCTGTGTTGATATTATTCCTTTGGATTTCAACTTATTTCTGGTTAGCAGATGCTTGCAATCCATCACTCTCATCCATATAGCTACCCACCCACACACACATCCACGCATCCATCCACCTACCCACTCACCCACCTACCCACTCACCCATCCATCTACCCACCCACCCACCCACACATCCACCCACCCATCCACCCACCCACCCACCCACTCACCTACCCACCCATCCACCCCTCCACCTATCCATCCATCCATCCATCCATCCATCCATCCATCCATCCATCCATCTATCCAGACCTTAGTGTCTGCTACACATCTGTTACCTGCTTCATGACCTCAGGAAACTCTCAGTCAGTAGAAGCTGACCTAGACCAGCTAATTGTGGTGTGTATGAGCCAATCGATCAATCATTCACTTATTCGTGTGTTCCAGAAATACACAGTGAGTGTCTACTGTGTGCTGGGAAGTGGGCCATCCCCTGGAGACTCAGTGAAGGAGCAGGGGTCTCAGGCTCTGTCCTATGAACTCCATGTGGAGAAGTCCATGGCAACTGGCACCTGGGAGAAGCCAGGAGGAGGGGGCATGGGAGATTCATGGGATGTGAAAGAAGACACCCTTTTTCTTCTTTGCCTGCCTTACTGTAAGCACGAACTGTCAATTTCTGGAACAGATTTTGGTTACCCGTGGCAACGTCTGAAGCAAACAATAAAGTGCAGAGGAAAGCACACATTCACACCCTGATATTAAATCCTCCATGTGGCCCCCTGAACGCCGTGGGTCAGGAGCTGGCTCTGGGCTAATTAGCAACGCTTCAGTGCCTCACTATCGGAGTGGGTGTGTTGATTTTGGAAAAGATCTTTAATTTTTTTTTCATTTTGCCCTAAAATATTCCAAATGTGTTATTCGCATAAGCTAGGATATTTATAAATTTAAAAAGAAGAAAAATTCTTGGAGTTTTTAAAGTTTCATAAAACAGCTTCTCATCCCCTCATTCTCTAATAATTAAGTCTGGACGTAACGAGGCCTGCGAGGCCTGGCATGGCTGAGCCTTGTCCCCTCTCCCATCGGGGCCTGGCACCGCTCCTCCTTCCGCCTCCATTTTACCAAAGTCCCCACAGTCCTCGTCCTCTCCTTGCCCAGCGTCTGCATCCTTTCCTTCCACCTGTGACGTCCTCTCTTCCACTATCTCCCCCTCCCAAGTGCCCTTCAGACCTGACTAACTTTAATATCACCTTTTCTTCAGGTTTCAGATACAATTTTGCTTCTTCTGGAAACCTATCTCGACCATAAACCCACAAAGGGAAGATGTTCCTGCTGTAATTCCCATTCTCGTGCCCTCCAATGGTCCCTCATCACAGCTCTCACAGTACGTTGTTATGCTTCCTTTAAATACTACTGTCCCCCCCCCCCCCCGGCCATGACAACAGGCCTGTCCCTATGAGATTATTTGTCTATTTCTAAAGTGAACTACAGAAACTGCCACATAAATATTAGCTGAATTCATTGATGACTACGAGAGGATCATAAGTTATATAGAAAGTGCATCAGTCAGCTACTGCTGCATAACAAGCTGCCTCAGAACTCAGTGGCATAAAACAGTTTGTCCACACACTCACGGCTCTGCACTTAGCTGTGGTGATGCTGCGTCAGCCTTTGGCTCATGTCCCTCAGGGCTCCCAGCCACAGAGGGGAGCTCAGCCTCACTGCCTGCTGAAGGCCTCACACAACTATTGTGTATCACGGTCCTGCCTGTGTGCTCTCACCCAGGGCCTTCTCAGCCTCAGGGCTCACACAGCCCAGAAGTGGTGGGGGGGAGGGGGGTGTCACGCGCAGAGGGAAACTACGCCTGATGCAGAGCAGGAGCCTGCAGATCACCCCTCCAGCCTCCTCGCCCTTTACACTCCACCAGGAGAGCCGGTTCCCACCGCTCACAGCACTGAAACATGAACACACGCCGGACGCTGTCTTTTTTTTTCTCTTCCTCACTCTCCCTCCTTCCTCACTGCTTCTTCCTGGAAGAACCTCCCAAATGAGCTACTTGGACCCATGTTCTCATCTCGGGCGCTGCTTTCGGGAGAACTCGGTTAAGACAGCTGATGTGAGGGCATGGTTTCTAGCCCCACTCGTAGCTCTGTGGTCTCAGTATCAGTTCCTTCCCAGGAGGCCTCTGGAAACTCGTGTGCCACTCTGGTCAGTCTGTGCCCAGCCTGAGCTGAGGCTTGTGGCCCGGGTGCTGGGATGTGCTGAGCTGAGGCTTCCCCAGGGCTGCAGGCCGTGGTCAGCCCTGCCAATAGCACATATGCGGGCAGGTGGGCACGTTGCCGTGGAAAGCCAGAGTTAGATCACTGGGCAGAGGGAGAAGAAGGGCCGGGTCCATCACACCACAGACGCTCTGAGAAAATCACCAAAGAGCCCCTCATCAAGGGGAGCCTGGGGGGCTCTGACAGCGGCCGTGAGGGAGAGACCCAGCTCCTCCCCCAGGGCAGCGACCCCGTGCCTGTTGCGGGTGGAAATGGCCTGGAAGTCACTGGCAGGTCTGCCGGTACCAGGAACCCAGGCCCCGCCCTCCAGGGCCGAGCTGCTGACTCCACCAAGTCCAGGGTCGAGGTGGTGCCCAGGGCCCGCCCTCCTCCTCCGCAAGCCTGACTCGTCTGAAGTGCTCGGACTACAGAGCAATGTGTCAAAACACCACGTGGTTACAGAAATGACAGGCTTGGCCCGAACACAGGCGCTTCTGGGTTCGCCCATGCAGCCCATTAAACCCCATCTGTGTCTACAGAGCAAAGCGCTCGCTCCCGATGCGCTGAGCGGCCAGGCGGGCTCCCTTTTCCCACACAGCGCACCTGGGCGGGCCTGGCTCAGCTCCCAGGCTGCCCTCGGGTGACTTAGGCAGCAACAGGAAGGCAGGCGCAAGGAGGGAGAGGCAGAGGTGGCCAGACGCGCTCACAGCCGCAGCGGGCTTCTCCCTGCTTTAGAAGGACAAGTCGGAGATGGGCTGGCTGGGAAGGGAGCTGGGAAAGGGGAGATGGAGCTAAGAATGGGAGGCAGGGGGGAGGGATCTGGTTTTGCAGTAAGGACAAAGGAATTGAGCTGAATGAAGACATAAAGGCCCGATTAGGGTAAAAGATATAATATGAATATAAACATCCTTGACAGCAAAACATGTTCCTACAGAATGAGGCTATGCGGGCGGGAGGGAGATGCAGAGGAAAGGGAGGGAGAAAGAAGCTCAATGTAAGACATGATCAAAAGGAACAGAAAATAATAAGCTTATTCTTCCAGTTCTAAGGTGGCTGACGGAATTGAGGGATAACAAGAGAACCGTCAAACGCTGGGAAGACAGGGGAGAGGAGGCGCGCAGACTCCAGTGTGGTACCTGGGGCGAGGCCAGCGATAGGCACAGGTGAGCAGAGAGGACGAGGACAGGCTGTGGCTGAGGGTGGTGGGCAGAGTGGGGAGGGGGGTGGTCACCACTGTGAGCCTTTGGGTGTTGTTTCTGTTATTGTTGTTGTTAATTCTCACCCGAGGCTATTTTCCCATTGATTTTGAGAGAGAGTGGAAGGGAGGAGGAGAGAGAGAGAAACATCAATGAGAGACACATTGATTGGATGCCCTCTGCACGAGCCCTGACCAGGGTCGGGGATGGAGCCTGCAACTGAGGTACATGCCCTTGACCGGAATCGAATCTGGGACCCTTCCGTCCACAGGACAGCACTCTATCCACGGAGCCAAACTGGCTGGGCTTAGGTGCTATTTGAATCGTTACCGTGAGCAGCCATTGCTTTTCGCCCTGAAAACCAAGCCCGCCCTTCAGCATGAGTGTGCACCCCCCCTCTGCTCTGGGTTCGGAATGAGGAGGTACACAGCAGGACAGATGGTGGTGTTGGAAAGGAGACATCTTCCGGCTGGGAGAAGAACAGGAAGGGCACGGGACAGACTTCACAGAGGGAAAAACGAAGGGTCCCGAAATGAACCACACAGCAAGGACAGAGAGGCTGATGCCGGAACCCCCCAAATCCTAGGGGCACGAGCTGCAGTGAACCTGGGCGCAGCTGCAAATGGCAACATGGCTGGTGCTGGAGGTGCTGGAGGATCAGGCTGCGGGAGGATCGGGCCCTGATCAGGACGGGCCCGTGAGGCCCCCGTGGGTCTTGGAATTGTCTTTTGCAGACCAGGGGGCACAGCCCAAATCCACCGGATGCGAGCTGGGTAGAGTATGAGAGCAGGAGGCGAGGACAGGAGAGAGGGGGTCCTAGCAGGGCGCCCCGTACAGCAGACTGCCGCCATCCGAGCGGTCAAACCTAGCATTGGATTTTCCAGTTTCCAAATAAAGCTAGAATTCAAGACTTTTATGGGAAATCTCCAAATTTTAAAATCTGGGCACCTTTATTAGTCAGGTCATGCTGTGCTGTGCTGTCATAACAAGGAAGTCCCCGTGCTCCCTGGTGTAACAAATAGCAGCTGTTTCTCCCTCAAACAGCTCTGAGGGAGAACAGCTCTCCTCCTGTTGCACCCCGGTCAGCACAACTCGCCGTCTCCGAGGTTGGGGAAGCAGGAGAGGGGAAATGCAGCGCCTTACGCACCCTGGCACCACCATCTGGAATGAGTCGCTTGCCCTCCGTCTAACTTAGCATCTGGAGGTCCCAGGGCATCCTTGGCATTTGGTGAGCACTGAACCGCGCCTGCCGCAGCCACTGCTATGCGTTTCTGTCCTCGAATGCCCCGGGATCCCAGTTATCACGCTCGATTTTGGCAGACAGTGAAGTTTAAGATGATCTCTGCCATCGTCAAGGATCGAAGAGTCTAAAAAAATTACATTTTCATTTTACAAAAATATGATGCCAGGAGCTGTCTGTAGAGTTGACTAGAAGGGCAAAAACTGGAAGGATTTTTTTTTTCTAAATCATCCCGGGGGCAACGTTGAGGCCCCGACACAGGACAGGAACAGTGGGAATAGAAGAGGAAGGGTGCTCATGGGTGGTGCCGACTCTCGTCTCTCAGAGAATCGAGGAAGCTACATGTTTCTGTGAGGTGGCCAATGCAGCAAGGTTAAGAAGCCGCTGTCTGAAACCATAGTCCCACACGCTCTCTACAGTGGCAGCACGGTGAGAAGGAAAAGGAATCCTACATAATAAAAGCCTAATATGCTAAGTGTCCGGCCGTCCCGTCAGCCATGCAACCAATCAAAGCATAGCATGCTAATGATATGCTAAGACTGCTCAACCCCTCGCTGTGATATGCACTGATCACCAGGGGCAGTCAACTGGTCGACCAGTTGCTATGATGTGAACTGACCACCAGGGGGCAGATGCTCAACGCAGGAGCTGCTCTCTGGTGGTCAGTATGCTCCCACATGGGGAATGCCACTTGGCCAGAATCCAGGCTCACGAATGGCAAGCCTCTCCTGCCTCCACGGCAGCACTACAGCATCAGTCAGACATCCCCCGAGGGCTCCCGGACTGTGAGAGGGCACAGGCTGGACTGAGAGACTCCCTCCTCCCGCCCCCCGCCAAGTGCATGAATTTCATGCACTAGGCCTCTAGTGGGAATATAAAAGCTTTGACACTGAGAATGAGACTTTGGGGAGCTTCTCTAATGCACCATCCATGCTGTCGGATTTTGTTCATAACTGACTTTAAATGTGAACCCCCTGAAGGCTCTGACTTTCTTCTTCACACATAAGACCTGTCAATGGGTAAACATCAAACAGAAAATGTATTCGTTTCTTAACCTTGATTTAGGCTCTCTTCCTATTGCCTTCTGGGAACTCTTCAGCTTGAGAAGGAAACGTGTTTTATCTTTCTCACCTCTAAACGTGTCCTGGTGCCGGAACAGCAAGCATTCTGATCGGCACGGCTGCCAGCCATCTGCGCTGAGATTTCTTCCCAGGGTTCATCTCAGTCTCTGAGGTTCAGAAGTAGTTAATACACTCGAGCCCAAAGCAGCAAGGAAATAGAGAAAGGAAAACTATTGGGAAGGAGGGAGAGTGTGTGTGTAGGGGGGGAGGGAAGATGGATTAAATGGAGCAGTGATTTCTCGCCTTAAAGCTTCAGAAAATGAGATCATAATGCATATTATCTGTGTGAGAGCACATAAGAAAAGGAATGTTAAGCAAAAAGTTCTAATATTAATTCTACGGAGACTGTATGGCGGGCCCGGGGCTGGTCATTCTGCGAGATCTTTTCAGTTCAGCTGCCCTATTCCCCATGCTCATGATGGCCCATTTTACAGATGAGCAAACTGAGACTCAGAAATGCACCAATTCACAAGCTACCAACGGATCTTTGCTATTTAAACCCAAAGTCTGAATGTTTGGTCTTTCCAATGTCCTGTGTAACAGTCTCAGATTTGGATTCAATATACTGTTATTTATCAAGTACATACCATGAACCCCAAACTCAGATACAATTCATCTCACTTAATGCTTACATTAATCCCGTGAGGTCAGAGGTATTTCAACCATAACAACAACGGAAACGGAAGTGCAAATTGAGGAGAATCAAATGCTTGGGGGCTCATTCTAGGAGCCAGCTCAGATGCGAGACAGGAACTGGGTTGGAGAAAGGGGCCTCTTCATTTTGGCGTTTTTCCACCCTCTTTGGGAAAACCTTGCTGATAGTGAGTCTCTAGTTCTCCTAGGCTTTTCTGGTCCTTCTACCTCTTCCTAGAGGACTTACTGGAAGATAAATATTGGAGGAAAATGATTTTATTTATGACGACCATTTGGGGACACACATCCCTAGCGGGTATCCTTGCAACAATAGCATACGACCTGTGTGAACAGAACAGCCCATATAATGATCTTAGCAGGCCTGACTTTGTAGAAAAAGTAGGTACTCGTGGGTGTGCTGGTCTCTAGGGCGTCTTTGACGAGGGTCTGAGCAAACATTTGAAACTCTGCGATTTTCATATACAAACGCCATTGTGGGAACATAATCCCAATGGATTAAACATCTAGATGATATTTTCACAAAGTCAAAGGCACAATCAAATTATACCCTGCAAATGCAAAACCCATGAGAAAATGTGACCCACATCCAGGCAGAAAGCAGCCGATAGAAAACAGTCCCCAGACAATTCAGGTGAGATTTGTAAAACAGTGATTAAAAGCTGCTCCTGGGCAGGGCGAGCACGTGAGGAACTGGAGGGGGAACCTTAGCAGAGAGATGAAGATCCAGACAAGAGCCAGATGGAAAATCCCAAACTGAAAAGTACAGCCTCAGAAGTCTGCTCATTGTACCAAACAATGAGCAAAGGCTGACGGCGTCTCCGAACAGGATGATAAAGATGTATATTTTAAAACTTTAGTGGCATCACATTTTGCTTTTTAATATTTGAAACTCTGTTCGTAGATGCATATCTGGGATGCACAATGTATGTCAACTTGGCTGGGCCATGAGGTGCATGGATATTTGATCAAACATCATTCCGGGTGTTTCTGTGAGGTTATTTTTGGATGCGTTTAAGATTTAAAGGGATACACGGAGTAAAGGAGATGGGCGCCCTCATTCGGGTGGGCCTCGTCTGATCAGTTGAAGGGCTGCATGACCCTCCCCTGAGTAAGGGGGGAGTCTTCCTGCCTCCATGCCTTTAAGCTGGAATATCAGTTGTTTCTTGCCTTCGGTCTCAAACTGCAAAGGGCTCTGGCCAAGCCTCGAGCCTGCCCGACTTCGGGCTGAAACAGCACCGCGGGCCCCCCAGGTGACCAGGCGCGTGGCCAGGTCCGCAGGCGTGGAAACCGTCACTAGGTGCGTGGACAGGGCTCCATCCCTCGGGACTCTGTGACTCATCGGTGGATCTGGGGTGCAGCTCAGCGACGTGCCATCTCTCACAGCTCAGCTGGCGGCCCTGGTACCAGTCCCTGGACCAGACTCAGCACATTCTCTTGACAATTCAAGTTACTTCAATGTCAGGAATGAAATATACCTTTAAAAAACATAACATGCAGCTGAAAACTTTTTAAAAAATGTTACAGAACGTAAAGGCAGAAAATGATTAAAATCAGCAAAAACTAATGTGAGAAAAAACCCAAAAGAATAAAGAAAATCAATAACCAAAAATTGCTTTTGGGGGAAAAAAATGTAATAATAAAAGAGCAAACTTGTAGCAAATCAGCTCAAGAAATAAAGGGAAATAACTTTTAAAAAGCACACATTTTGCTCCAAAAATAAATATTAAAACCATTATTTTCTTGGTCTTCCAGCTCGGGCTGGAGCTGGGATTGGAGGCATCCATTTTCTTTTTCTTTTTTTAAATATATTGTATTGATTTTTCACAGAGAGGAAGGGAGAGGGATAGAGAGTTAGAAACATCGATGAAAGAGAAACATCGATCAGCTGCCTCCTGCACTCCTCCTACTGGGGATGTGCCCACAACCAAGGTACATGCCCTTGACCGGAATCGAACCTGGGACCCTTCAGTCCACAGGCCAACGCTCTATCCACTGAGCCAAACCGGTCAGGGTGGAGGCATCCATTTTCAAGTGCTTTGCAACCAGATTCATTTTCCTCCCCATGAATCCGAAGGCTAAGGTCTCCTGTTTGTGACTCCACACCTGGATCTGCTGACAGAAGCCACACAGATCTGTGTGGGCCACATGCAGCTCTGACACCGACATCATAGAAGGTGCTGATTCTAAGACGCTTGCCGAGCCTCCATTCCACTTGCCGGACAGTTGCTTCTGGACAATAGCGATGTGCTTAGCTGCTGACCTTCATCTGCCATGTATGTATGTAATACACTGAGCTCCCGGGGAGTCTGGCCACAGCTCCGGCCCTCACGCCGTCGCTGGGTGTCCAGCACGAGCCCTTCTCGTTCTGTGGAGGAAAACATGTGTGCAGTCACACGCGGGTGTCTGTGTGCCAGCAGAGAGCCTCCTGGGGAGTCACATGAGCTGAAAGCAGGAAGAGCTGAGCTGTCAAGGATGAGCATGTGGCCAGAGCAGGGGTGTGGCGTGCAGGACAGCTCAAGGTCACCTTGAGGACAACCGAAGACTCTACCTGCGAAGCACCTGGCAGGGCAGGCGGAGAGGGCCGCCCCGAGGCCCCGGGTGGGCGAGGAGGTCCAATGTGATTCTGAGAGATGGGGTTCTGTCTGCCCTACTCCCCAGGCCCTGTGAGGGTCACACCGCCACTAGAGCACTCCTGGACTGTCCACATCTCCCTGCTCCGGCCATCCGATGCCCACGACATGACTGCTTTTCCAACATTGTCCGCCTGCCCTGAGCTAACCCTACGCCTAGCCCTGAGCCTCTGGCCTCGTCCGTTTCTCCCTCCGCAGCAGGGGCGTGTCGGCTTGCCTTTGTCCTCACCCTAACCCACCCCATTCCGCTGTCGTTGGATTTCCATAGAAGCCACCTTCCCCGGACGGTGGGATCTCGGATGCAGCTGGGCCCCTTCGTCCTCTGAAGGGTTCTGAGCACGTCATGGTGTGTCGTCGGGTCTGGAAACATACATCTCGATCACACAGTGTAAGCAAATGGTTTGTTAGAGAGCCATCGCCAGCCAGACGCAATTTCATACTGTAAGACAGCGTTCAAGAATATTTTGCTGATGATTTTTAGTTGTATGTGTTTTTAAGTGTCTGAAAAGAAATGTACAAATGCTTTAGGAAGAACGCCAGGGGGACATGCCAACGAGGGCCGGGCACCACCCAGAAGCCAGCACAGCAGGGACACTGCCTGCTGGGTGACGGGGGACCCTCTGTGTCGGCGTGGCTTGGCCATGGGGCCCAGCTGGTTGACTCAACACCAGGGTCCAGGCTGCTGTGCAGGGGTTTTATATGTAATTGACATAAATTGACACAACTTGACATACATCAGAGACTGAGGCAAGCAGATCAGCCTTCACACGCAGGCGGGCTTCGTCTCATCGGCTGAGGGCCTTCAGAGACGAGACTGCGGTCCCTCACGCAGGAAGGATTCTGCATTCAGGCTCAAGTCCACAACAGCAAACGCACTGACTCTCGCCAGGTAGACTACCGCCTGCCAGCCGCCCCAAATGCTCGGCTTTGCCGGGACCCATAGTCCTATGAGCCGGTTCCTTAACCCCCCTCCTCTCTCCTTTCTCCGGCTCCTGGCGCTGCTTCCCTGGAGAGCCCTGATTAGTGCCACGTGGAATCATTCCTCCATCACAACCAGCTCATGGGAGATGATTCTCGTTTTTTATGCAGCCACCGAGGCTCAGAGAGCGTGAGCCTCTGGGGACATGGAGGCTGAGCCATCATGGGGGAACCCTCCCTGCAGCACCATCGGGACCCCCTGTGCCGGGCCCTGATGTTTGGGCGGCGTCTGCTGCCGCAGCCTGGGCTGCGCTGCCGTGGACAGTGCATTGGAGCCTCCGCAATGTCCCCGTGGCCACCCTGTAATCAGGATGAGCAGATCTATTTTAAGCGGGTGTGTTGAGGAAGGAGATGTATATTTTTACACGCGGAGAGAAAGGGGCAGCGGAGAAACACAGACAAAAGGCGCCAGAGAAGGGAAGTGCCAGGCGTGTGGTTGGGGGATGTGGTCAGAGCAGGGAGTCTGGGGAGCAGGGCTCGCCCCAGCTCTTCCTCTGCGGGCTGGGGAGCAGCTGGGAGGCAGTGACCCTCTCAGGACAGGGCAGAGGACGTGCCCACACGTCACTAAGCTCAGAGAAGCCCCAGGCACAGAATCCTTAGTAAGAAACCTTGAAGAATCCGCTTCCCTCTCCAAGCCTATTAAAGGCATGAAACGTATTCACTGGAAGCGAGGTGAAATCCTAGGTGTATCCTCACGGACACGGCCCCGCAGAAATGCCCCTTACTCCTGGACAGGGGAGAAGAGAGTCTAAGACGGACTCAAAGACCAGGCCCGAGGAGACACCATCACGGACGAGGGCTTTGCAATCAGCAGAACTCACAGCTGCTTTGCAGGGGCCCAATTTCTTGATCCTTTCCGAGTGGCATTTGCCTCAGAAGTGACCGGACTTTTAGTTGGTGGACAAGGGCAATTCATTAAATACTCACACACAACAAATGCTCCGCACTTAAGGGAAGCAGACGTGGAACAAAGCGATGCAAAGATGAACCAACTGCAGCGCCAGCCTCGTGGCCTGCCCGCCCCGCCCTCAGGAGAAAGCGCGTGCCTCTCACGGGTAGTTCGAGAGGATGCCTGCACCCCTATGCTCACTGCAGCGCCCCTCACAACAGCCAAGGCTGGGAAGCAGCCCACATGGCCGTCAGTAGGCGACTGGCGAAGAAGAGGGGGCACCGGGCTACAATGCCATCGTACACACAGGGGGAAGGAGACCTTTCCGTTTGCAACAGCAGGCGTGGGGCTGGAGGGCTTGTGCCCAGTGAAATGAGTCAGACAGGGAGAGACAAGTACCGTACGACCCCACTCCTACGTGGAGCCTATAAGACAGAACGAACAAACAAAACAGAAACAGGCTTGGTTGCCAAATGGACGGGGAGTTGAGGGGCTGGGTGAGAAAGGCGAAGGGATTGAGGAGTGGGCCGTTACAGAACCAGTCCTGGGGATGTGAAGTGCAGCGCGGAGAATACAGTCGATAATCTTGTAATAACTAGGGATGGTGCCAGATGGGCAGCAGACTTACTGAGGGGCCACTTCATAGATTACGGAAATGCCTAACCACTGTGCTGCACGCCTGAAACTGATACCATATTGAACATCAACTGTAATCTTTAAAAATTTTTAAATATTAGAATTTCTCCAGGAAGGGTGAGTAATTATGAGCACTTACGTCCACACCCGCTGTTTCTTTTTTTTATTTCATTTTATTGATTTTTTACAGAGAGGAAGGGAGAGGGATAGACAGAAACATCGATGAGAGGGAAACATCGATCAGCTGCCTCCTGCACAACCCCTACTGGGGATGTGCCGCAACCCAGGTACATGCCCTTGACTGGAATCAAACCTGGGACCGTTGAGTCCTCAGTCTATCCACTGAGCCAAATCAGTCAGGGCCACACCCGCTATTTCACACAATGCCCTCCCTCCCAGGCAGGTGGAGCTGCCCTCAGCCATCTGCCGGCCACACTAACCCTGTGGAATGAGATGAACGTGGACACGAGCAGGTGAGGGACCAGCATTAGAGCAGAGGCCCTGGAGCGGGTTCCCGACCTGAGCTTCCTGCAGCACCTGCACAAGGGGCAGTGGGCACCCCTGCCATTAAGGGAGAGCTTGTTATTCTGCCGGGAGGGAATTGCTTGGATGGGAAAACTACTGCACGCCGGAAACTGACGGCGCTGTGCAGTCATCTCCTTAACCACTCATTTTAAACAAGACGACGGACAGTTCATCCAAAGCCAGAGCCGCAACAGAGGAAGAGCCAGCGTTCGGACTGGAGCAGCGATGTGCTTCCTGTTACACAAGCTCTCCTCGCGGGGACAGAACCCAGCCAGTCACAAGGACCTGCGCACAAAGGCTAACTCAGCTATCCTGTTTCCATCTCACTGACTTCCCAAAGTCCTTTCGATAATTCCTTTCACAGATATCCATGAACATCTATGATTTGTGCAAGGGATACACGGATGTGTGAGACAGCCCTCTGCCCTCAAGGGACTTACAACTCGTGGAAAGAGAGACACAATGGATACATTATTAGAGCAGATACCAGAATCGGCTTTTCCTGAGGACGGCAAAAATGATGACAAAGATGGACAAGATGGAGGAGGTGGTGATGGTGGTGGTGGCGGTGATGGTGATAGTGATGGTGGGGGTGATGGTGGTGGGGGTGATGGTGATAGTGGGGGTGATGGTGATGGTGATGGTAATGGTGGTGATGGTTGGAATGATGGTGGTAGTGGTGGTGGGGGTGATGGTGGTGAGGATGGTGGGGATGGTGATGGGGACGGTGGTGGTGGTGGTGGTGGTGAGGGTGATGGCAGTGATGGTGGTGACAATGATGGTGGAATGGTGGTACTGGTGATGATGGTGGTAGTGATAGTGGTGGAAGTGGTGATGGAGATGATGGTGGTGATGATGGTGGTGGTGATGATAGTAGTAGTGATGATGATGGTGATGGGGATGGTGGTGGT